>JAVSBS010024560.1:0-40348 GCA_033124195.1 Coracias cyanogaster | reverse complement strand
AGGTAGTTGTAGAGAGCAATAAGGTCTCCTCTCAGTCTCCTCTTCTCCAGACTAAAGAGCCCCAGTTCCCTCAGCCAATCCTCATAAGACATGCTTTCCAGACCTTTCACCAGCTTTGTTGCCCTTCTCTGCACCTGCTCCAGCACCTCAATGTCCTTCTTGTGCTGTGGTGCCCAGAACTGGACACAGTACTCAAGGTGTGGTCTCACAAGTGCCGAGTGCAGGGGCACAATCACCTCCCTACTCCTGCTGCTCACACCGTTTCTGATCCAGGCCAGGGTGCCATTGGCCTTCTTGGGCACATTGTTGGCTCATGTCCAGCCGGCTGTCAACCAGCACCCCCAGGTCCTTCTCTGCCACGCAGGCTCCGCTCCTTGCTGAGCCCCCATCTGTGTTCCTTCACCTACAAGAAACAGTTTGTGAACAGCTCCAGGGAGACATCGCTTCATTCATTTCCCAGATGACACCATAGATGGCATTTTGCTCAGGTGTGACAAATGGAATACTTCAACAATTTACTTCGGAGATTTTGCTATGGCCTTAATAATCTCTTTGAATTTTAATGTTCAGTTTAAGTTTCAACACATTACTTATCATTTTACCCATCAACCTCCATTTTCCTTTCTTCCGCTCTTTCAGTCATGCATCTTCTCATGCCTCTGACTAGACTATAAGGGTCTCGGACTATGGACTTTTATTTGTTCTATAAAATTTCTGAGAAATCCTTAAGTGCTGTACAAATACATAACAATCCAAGTTAAACTGCTTGATCCGCGTTAAGCAGTTTGTCTCCCTTTTTTGCCTATTCACCTTTCAAATAGTCTTGTCCCAGAAACTGCCTATAGCTTACCCAAGTTCTCTTAGTCATTGCTGGTACCACTTGACCTCCCTTTGACTCAGGATTTGCTTTCTAGCACAGGGATGCCCAGACCTCTGTGCAGTTTTGCTGATCACAGCTCAGCCAAGTCACCTCGAGAGAGTTTCTCATCTCACCTCTCTGATGAGATGGCTCTTCAGTCAGCTTCCTTCTGCTGCCATGTTGCATCACACACTCATGTCCCTGCCAGCGCCTCCTCCTTGCCTTGAGCTCCCTGCCTTTCACTTCCCTGGTGACTGTGCCTGCCCTAGATAATGAAGCGGTTTGGGCCTGATCTTGCACAATTATACCAGTCAGGGCACCAAGTGACCTGTTTTCTTGATTTCCTTTGCTTTAGGGTCACCACGCACCTCTGAGCACTTTCTGATCAGACATCAACTCTCCCCCAAAATAGCAGAGGAAGCGGATTAGTCTAATTCCTCCAGCTTTTACCCCACCAGAGAGTCAACTGATAACAAAAGGGAAAATGTGTTATGTCCTTACATGTCAATACATAAAATGCATGACAATATAATTTTGGCCATCACTGTCAATAACCGTGACTGAATTCTTCTGTTATCCAGAACAATTTTCCCCCCTATTTTGACAAGAAAGCTGTGATAACTTAATCTGGCTTGATGTGAGCCAATAGACTTTATTTTCTCTTGATTTTTCCCCCAGTTTTACTACTGAAGGAGCAAAACCAAAAGGCTAACTGGCTCTTCTTATAAGCAAAGACACAACAAGCATGACCAAGTGCACATGGTGTCCTGGGGAGACTTCATCTCCCTCACTGCACAGCATAGCCGCCTGGAAAAGGATCAGGCCCATACACAATGAGCCTTTCCTTTTCCTGTTGCATCTGATTTCACATCCTTTGCATATATTTAGTATATCCACTTAAACTGACCCAGGGTGGTGGGAATCCCTACCCTCTAGCTCTCAGCTCCTCACCATGATTGACAAATGGCATGTTAAGGCCTTCTCCCAGGGGTTAGCTGGAGATGTGCTGCGGGACTGAGGGCTCCACAGGTCCCCTTGCCTTTACGCAAGATGGCCTTGGTCTTACCTCATGGCTGGGAGGAAGAATCAACTTCTGAACTGCCTGTTTTCACACAGCAAGCATTTATTTCACCATAGTTAAAAGAAACCTCTGACTGCTAGCTAGGTGCACGGAGACCTTCTCTTTCAATGTCAGAGTGTCCCACAGCATTCAGATAAATGCTGGAAAATCTTCTGGAAATATGTGCTGAGAGAAATGATGATGTTACTGACTCTTATGCTGAATAAGCAGTGAAGGAAACAGTGACCTCTGATAATGTGCCAGCTCGGGAATTTGAGAAGAGGATGTTTTTCCTCATAGATTCATATGTGAATTCTGCTGTGGCTGCTGTGTATTGTGGCGGAGCATTACTCACGTTTAGGGTCTCCTTTTCTTTCCTTTTTTTTTTTTTCTTTTTTAAACACAGTTTTGGATACGTGAAATCATTCATGCCCTCACTTTTTAGGCACTTTTATTTCCTCTCTTCTTCATACTGTTTGGATCTGTGAGCGGTGCTTGACTATTTCTATTTCTTGTCTTGTATTTTTACAGTACCTTCAAGCAAGAATCAATGGAAAGAACCCAAGGAAACTATTTTTGGCCTGTTTTTCTAGTTGCAAAGTAGTAGGTCATGCAAATCAAACGCACCCCTACAACCTTTGCCCTGGGCCATTCCTCCGGGCTGGAAGGGCCCAGAGGGCAGGATCTCTCACACAATGAATGGAGGCTATATTATCCTTTTGTGGGGTGCAATAAGCACTTGCATAGCTAAGTTTTTCTGCCCGATAGGAAGAGGGAGAAATGAGATGGGAGGGCAAGTTACAATGCCCTCCTTCTTATAGCAGGCAATGAGTTTGTGACAATTTGGGCTCTTGTTTTATTCTCCCCTGCATTGCTCTAGCTGAGGAGCAGTTTAAGCACAGCATGAGTAAAATCTGAGCTCATGTCCTGCTCTCTCCTTCATTAAATGTGCAGTAGTGTGGAGATTCACAGTTCTTCATCGCTGGGGTTTATCACCAGCCTTTTTGATGAGGTGTATTTTAAGAACATGCATGTGTATAGATATATTCTGTGTCTTCTCACAAGTCAGAAATGTCTCATAATGCTGATGAAATGGAGCTTTGTAATAAATAATTTCTTCACCTACCTCAATAACAAATGTGATGGATGTCTTACCGTATCCTACACAGCATATACAGATGGCTGCATATCACACTACTAAATGTGCAGTAAAGCCAAGCTAACAAATTCTGTGCCTCTGGAAAAGCCATGCTTTGCAAGTCCAGCCTACAGATAATCTTAAACTGTGTTCGTGCTGATAGCAAACACGAAGTGTATTTTATGACCAAAAGGGAGAGAATGGCTGCCTGCTGGATGGCATTTGCAAATGATCCATCCCTAATCTGCTCTTCCGGAGCACAACCTATATCTTGCTGCTATCATTCCCCTCTTCTTTGAATGATTAATGCTCGGTTCATGATACTTTTCCAAGCAAAACCTATCTTTCAGGCTGCCTAGTAACTACCAAGTGCTTCTGGCTGCTTGTGTTCCTGTTTCCCAGAGCAGAACCATCCCAGATCTCCTTGAAAACAGCATCATAAACCTTAATCCAAAGTTCAAGGCACCCAGTATAGTACTTTCCTGGAAAACCATCAGTCATTGCGCTATCACAGCCATATACTTTCCTGTCCGCAGGGATATGGTGGGCATCGTGGACAGAGGCTGGCATCTAAAGGCCAGTCCGATATTCAGAGCAAAGCCAAGGCTGCCAAGTATCACTGGAGCTGTAGAGGGAGGGAGAAATTCCAACCTAATGGCTAGTCAGTGGTCACAACCCAGCCTGAGCTTCCTTTGTAAGAGGCTTTTCTAATGTAAACAGTGCTCTTTAGGTTCCAAGGAAGCCCTGGGGAAAATGACTGGCTGTACAAAGGACTTTTGTTGTTGCTTGACCAGTTGGCCCGCTCAGCGTCTTACATCTCACTGCCTTTTGGTCAGAGTCATGTTATTATGAGAATATAATTGTGTATTTTGCTACTAGCTCCTCTGTTAGGGCTACAATTTAACATAATGAAGGAATCTAATTCATATCAATGATGTTCCCCATATGAGCTCAACACAAGGCTATAATAAGCTAATTTATAAACGACACATATTTTCCCCAAACCCAGACAACAGACAAAATGAAAATTATAAAACTGAGAAGGACTGACTGGTTATGTGCTCATGAGCCAAGAGATATGAGCAATTTGGAAGTTTCTTTAAACTTTTCACAGGAAAATTAGAGCAATTCACAAATAACTGAGTCCCAGGGCATTTTGACTGGCTGTTTTTTAGTAAGGGTTAGAAGTAACATTTGCCTCTTGGACAGCATTGGCAAACTTATTAAAATAATTTGCAATTTGATTTTTGAGAACTAGTCAAGCTGAGCGTTAAGAGAAGGCTCTTAGACATGGGCAAATTTCCAAAGCAATCTGAGACTCCATTCACTAATTGGAGTCGGTGTCAGGAAGCACGTTTTAACATGGCCTTCAGGAAGTTCTTTCATTTGTTGTTAATATATCAACCTTCTCTTTTCCCTCCAGTATAAACAGCAGCTTTATAGAGATTTTTTTTTTCCCTCCATGCCTCACCAAAGACAGGAAAAGTTGCTGCTGACACTGAACCACGAGAAAAGGAAGGTGGCCAGAAGGAGAAGTTGCACAAAACCTAAGATTAAAGCTAGGACAGTGCCCAATAAAATCAGATTGCCTGTAGACTGATGGCCATAACTGGATACAAATGCAAAGCCTGTTGGTTACCCAAGCTGCCCCACCAAAATGCCAAAAACTTTGCACAGATATTTTGTACCGAGAAGACTAATGAATTGGTTGTATAAGCACAAACTTGATTGTGCACACTGTTATTTTACTATCTTAAAGAATGTATTATAGCATCTACTTAACTCCTGTATGGGAACAGCAGTAGCAGGATTAAAAAAAAAAGTACTTTTTACCACATTAAAAGTGGCGCAACCCGAATAAATTAGAAACTATAAATCTTTCCACTGCATTGGCAGAGCAGATGAGCTCCACGCTCTCCAAGATTCACACGCCTTCATGTTAATGTTTTTAATGCTGTCTCTTTCAGGCTGAGAGGAGAAACAATTGTCATTTTTGACCTCAGGAGGAGCCCAAATGCTGTGGGTGGTTGCAGGGCATCAGATGAGGAAGGGGAGGGAATATTTTCTGTTCTGTATGCTCATCAACTGCTCCCTTGGAAGGGGCAGAGTCCAGCACCACTAGAAAGAAATACGTTTTTCTTTGACTCTTTGCAGCTACACAAAACTTCACGAATACAGAGCACTCTATCATTTGTTGTAGGAGAACAAGCTAATGGGAGCAAAGGTGGGGCTCCTCAGGCAGTTACCACAAATTCAGGTGTTAATTTTCTGCTGCCTTTTTGTGGAAGGTAACAACTCACATCAGACTGAAGGATTTCTAGGTAGCAGCAGCTTCCAAAATTAGTTATAGTGTATAGTTTTGTTATGAAATCTGTGCTCAGCCATATCTGGTATACTAGTGCCAGTTCAGCTATAGTTTAAGAAGGCAGTCTTCTGGAAAAAGAAATGTAGTCCCATAAGAAATTCTGATATTTCAGAAGAGGGGCAGTTTTAGCACAGATTTAGATTAAAACTTTTCTTTTTTTTTTTTTTACGTTGAGGTAAAATTTTCTCATTGGGAAACAGATAACTTGAGAACCTGTTTTTGATAATGTTAAAATACTCTAATTCTCTTTCAGCAAAAGCTAAAATCCCATAAGATATTGGAACCAAGTCAACTGAAAAAGCCCCTAACCTCCAAACCCCAGTCAGTTCCGTATTTCTAAATTGTTTCATTCTCCTACCCCTTCCCTCCAAAAATACGCCCTGTTCCCCAAAAGCATTTTATTTTTATTAAATATCTTCTCTTGGAAGCAATGCGTTTTGGTCGCCAAAAAAACCCCACCCCACATAAAGGAGTAGTGCTGAGCTCTCTGAGGCTGTGTCTGCATCAGCACCCGGTGCAGAGCAATAGGAGTGGCTCCACAGAGCATCCCCGCGACCTCTGTCTCAGGGACTTTTTTACTCCGCGGACGGCATGCCTGTTTATGGTTGGAGTTTGATGCAATTCATGCTGACTTAGGCCAAACCAAAGCACAGGGAGAGTCACTTCAGCACGCCCTCCTGATTTGGACTGAAACGCTAATGAAGTTGCATGGTTAACATGAAGCTGACTCACAGTAGCAAAAAGTCCCATCTGCTTACAACATTAGCTGTTGAATGACACTGACTGATGATATATCCAAAGCATCCTATGAAGGGGTCGGTGTTTTTGTAAGTGGATCTTTGCTCAAAGACGGGGAATCATCTGGATTCCCTATTATTTTTTTTGTCTGGTTTTCTATCACTCTAAAAATCATGGGAGGGGAAAAAAAAGTAACAAATATTACACTGATGTAAATCATTGAACAGAATATCTGGGCTTAAAAGCAGAAATGCACAACACACAGTGATAGTTCACACTTCAATGTGAACACCCTTCAATGTTATGTTTGTGCTTTCTTTTTCAGGTCCTCTCTTCAAAGGCAGAATGGTATCCCTGTGCAGATATTAGGCAAGCTGTAATTGTTTTCCCTAAAATGTCAACATCTTTTGCTGTAATGGCATTCTGTTAGCTCCTAAAATTTACTGTTCACACAGATTTTTATAGAAAAATTTTAAGACCCACTAGTTAATGCCTTCACTCTCCAAGATGGTGTGTGTGACTTCATCAAGAACGGTAAGACTCTAAATCACAGCATGTGTGTAATTTTATAAGATCAGGGTAATTAACAGCAGAAATACTGAGGAGTATATGTTGACAGTGTATCACAGACTTCCTTTGATAAGCCATGAAGGGTTGACATTTTTTTGTAATTTGAAGCATAATATAGAATTGTATGTATGCATAAAGTAGTGTAAAAAATAGAACTCTAGCTTTTCTCATTTTATCAGTCAAAAGACACTCATAAGCCCAGTATGATTATTGTAAGAAACTGAATTGGAATTAGTTTTTTCACTCAGGTTAAACTGAATAGCTATGTGAAAAAGTATTTCACCTGTTGAAAGTTAGTATCTGATCAAGCATTAATAAATTGTCTTTTAAACAGTTATATTTACTTAGTGGTCTTGGACACCTTCTAGGACAACTTTTTCTATTGTACAATATTTTGAACTTTTACAGCCAAGTTACCTGAATGAATAAAAAAAAAGTTTAGGCTAGACAGTATTTTTTATTTACATCTTTGATCAAATCCCCTGATCGCTGGCAAGCAAACCACAGATGCCAAAGAAATCAGTGGCAGAGTGGATAATAAGCTAGTTGTCATCCCTTGGTGCAGAGAGTATTTGGAAATATAAAAGAATTCTTAAAATTGCAGGTCTATGGCTAGCTGCAAAGACATCAATAGATACAGCACTTCAAAGTGTGGAGTTATTAAGAATATTGCACTTAGATGTGAGAAAGCTGAAGTCTTATGCATAAGATGAAACAGCATCTATATGTAATGAACATAAATGAAGAATGATTAAATTCAGCAAATGTATCTCCAAAAATCATATTCTTGCAATACTGACCCTGTGCAGTGTTAAGAAGTTTCTTGCTATCCGTCTCCAAGCCAATTTATACCCAACATGTCAATTACTTTCATCTAACAAATATCTAACTGAACACTTACCTAATTTGTGAGACCGCATCAACGGTTTCTGCAGTTCTTAGGGAGACAATTAAATAGAGGATATCCTGTCGTCTCGCTGCCCAAGTGAGGGACATTTTGTTTTCTGGTCTGCATGGACACATCCAGCTCCCTAGTCCAGAATAGAGTTGGATGAGGGCATTTCTAACTCCTTCTTTAAACAAAAAGCTCAATGCATTTGGAGCTTCATATTCAATTCAACCATTGGGCACGCCACAAATAATCCATTAGTGTTAAAGCTTTAATCAGAGATTGCTTAAACTTGGGGTGCTCCCCTCAGGGTCTTGTCCCTGTTTAGGCTTCTTTGTTGCCTGGCTGCTTCTGCATCAGGTCCACTTAACATTTGAAGATAGAGTTATGGGGGCTAACTGCTTGTAGTGGGTGTGCAAGAGACACGCTTGTGAAAATGAGTATCGAAGCATAAGAAATTATGAGATTTAAAACTAAGTTAGGAAGGAGTCATGCTTCTGAGGCCTACACCTGTGGAAAAGAAGCGAAACGCCACTCCGTGTCATTAAGGCGTCACACTCACTCCCCAGTAACATAGCCATTTCTTTGTTGATGTTTTTCGTGATGATAACTTGATGGTGATGACAAGTCACCATTTTGCTGCATCAAACCATGTGGCTGTCACTTGGAATTCGTCTACCCTAAGGTATTTCATAAATACAGTGAAGCTTACACATGTCCGCTGGTCAGCACATTGAAAAGAAGTCAAGAAGCTTACTCACCCAAGAAATACGGTGTAATTAACCCTCCAACTAACTCTGAGCAATCTCCTACACCCCAAATGATCAGTTTTATGATTTTTTTTTAGATGAAGGTTTGTGGTTGTGTTCCCTCACCTTAGAATGATCCCTTTTTTGTTTGCTTCACATACATACAATCACAGCAGGAATCTCCTGCATATTGAATACCCCAGTGTGGTTTTAACTTATCATTTCCAGCAAAGATTAGAATTATCTTATCTATTTGTGCTTAATTACTGTTTTCTAAAAGGACTTGGCTACATGTACTGGCTAATAGGCAAGACTATCCTCTTCCTCTCATTATTATGCCTTTCTGGATTTTTTTTTCCTGACAAAAATAATTTTCAGCACTAAAGGTAAGCCAGTTTATGCTCATTGTAGTTGAACAATAGGTGAAAAATCAGGCAATGACATAAAATGGCAAGCAGCGAGAGAAGGATGTGTACGACAATGGTTTTAAGCCAGCTTTGCTTTCCCCTAACCCATCACTGCTCAAAGACTCTTCTGGCCCCGATGCATGCTCAGGTGCTCTGAGTGGTGGGCGCAGCTACAGATGGCCTCTGAGGAAGACACCTAACTGAGGGTTATAATAACCAAGGGGGAACAATCCATGTCAGCTATACTCCTTTCTTGAATTAAATTAATTGGGCTGCCTGACTACTTTGTTTTAGAATGATCTGCAGAGGTTAGCTGTGAAAAGTGGTCCATGTATAGCCAGTGATAGACACCTTGTTACCTATCAATATATTCTGAATGGAAGCAGCTAATGCAGTCCTTCTGTTTCCGTTTAATGTAGAAGTGTTAAAAAGAAACTTACGTATTGCCTTTATTTGTCATTATAAAGAGTTCCAGGGCAGACACTTGGATATTTACCTCTCCCTACCTTTTTCAGCAATAACAATCTTCGCCTGCAGAGTATGATTTTCTGACTTTGCCATGGGACTTTTTGAGTTTACATCTGACTTTTTTTATCCGTACAGGACTAGTATGATTCACCACTGGCAGAGCAAACAGCTACAGACCAAAGCCCACCAAGCATCTCAGTAACAGCTGGATCAACCCCGGGAAATCCTGAGTCTGGATTCAGAGCCAGAGTAATGAAGTCAGTCAGCAGGGCTCTGAGGGGACCTGCTGCGAGTGCAAGGGTATCACGGAAGCAGACTCACAGCGCACCGGCCCTCTTGCTTCACCAGCCCGTTGACCAGAACATCACACCACAGCGTAAGCTAATATAGAGAGAAAACCAGTTGGAGAGAGATAAGACTTAAAAAACAATCTTCCTGATTGTGCCACTCTCAACAGGCAGGATTAGGAAGTGACAGAGCACACAGAGTTCACTAGAAATCTGTGTGTCCTGGCAGCAATTTATTACAGGATTCATTATTCTGCACAGTTTTGCAACTACTGTAACTGCCTCCTTTTTGCCTTATGCAGTCTTTTGGTTTGCCTGTTTTTAAGTCTGAGGTTTGAATCTGTTCACATCTTTGTTTAAACACATCCCTCATGCCTTCAGGTGTGTTTGTTGATCCCTTGAGCTGAAGCTAGAAAAAAAAGGCAGTGCTGGATTAACAGCAGTTGCATCACCCTCAAAGAGAGTGGGAAAGCACATCACTTCCCTGTCGCCTTTTGTCCCTGGATTCCTTCAGGTTTCTGCAGCACCTGGGCAGGATGATCTCACTCGCATGGCCCTTTCAGCCTGATGGCTTTTCTGCTCATTAATCTAAAGGAACTGGCAGTTTAGAAGGAAAAACTTTGATAATAGTGTTGAATGGGCAAGTATTTAAAGCTATATTCCTTGTAATGACTGCAGATGAAGTACCCAGTGTGCCAAGTTATTTTACTGCTGTTCGCTCTGCAGAAATCTGCACTGTATCTGACAGCAGATAGGTGTCACACAGAAATCACCCTGCCTGTGGATGCTTGAATTAGATTTTGCCTAAAAATATGTGATGGCTTTTGATTTGCAATCTTGAGGAATCAAAATGTTGAGCCGCTGTTTAATTTAAACTAAAAAAAAACCCACAAATATTACAACAGCTTGATATCATCGTCAGGAAATCTTGTTCTAGGATAAATTTCAAGTGTTCCACACAGATGCCCTACTTTGATTCTAGGCAGTGACACGTTCAGCAGTGGTATTGCTGTGTATTGCCTCACGGCTCCTCTTGCTCTTTAGGGTCCAAGTAGCAGGTCTCAGGAGGATGAAGTATGTCCCAGAGTCATCCTTAGAGTCTGCAGGACACAACTTAGTGGAAACTATGGAAACTGTTCATCCCTCTGTCTGAGAAAATGAGTGGAAAACTGCAGCTAGAAGAATAAATGCAACACATTTGATTTTGTGCAGGATCTGAGGAGCAGAATGCTTCTTAGTAAATGCAGAGGTTCACCTCAGAACTGGTCACAGTAGGTCCCCTTTACAGGGAGAGTGAGTCAGTGCACAAAGGGGTGTAGGACAGGGTTTGTCTCCTCCTAAAAGAGATGTCTGGACCAGCTCAGATGACTCATGTCCTCAGCGTACCTAATTCTCTCCACTGACTATAGAGACAGCCCCAGCTGACCAGGTCACATATAGGGGTCTACACTGAAGTGTCCAAAACTCAGTGCAAAGAGACAGCGTCTCTCTCTAAACACATGCATGCAACAAGATAATGCTTCCTAAAGCCTTTTTCACATAGCAGCTCTGGGTCCAGTGTGACTTGCCCCTCACCTGCATGCAGTGGCTGGGGATGTATACTCTGCATCTTCTAGTTTTACAGTCTCACAGCTCACTAATTCCAGGTTGAGGTAGGGGTCTCAGCACCGTTTCTCCCCAAGTGAGCTTCATCCCTTCCAAAGACAGCCCTGGCTCTCCTTCCTCCCCTTGTCTCAGTCCTGTAGCACTTGCTGTGCAAGGAGCAGATGCTTGGCAGTAATACCTGAAAGTCTTTTTCAAACAAACACTGTTCTGCTGAACTAAGCATTTTAGGGTTCTTCAGTTATAGAAGAAAAGCAAAGATTACCCAAATCATCTGGATGACACCATCACATGCCTCTGTGGACCAACATATTCAGGATTTTTTCTCCACGTTGCACTGGGTAACAGAGTTATTATCTGAAGTGGGAAACCTGTGCTGTTTAAAGAAACAATTGCTTAAACCTGCACCATTTGATGTCAGCTAGGGTCCACCCTTGGGCTTTTGGCACACGCCCAAATCAGCCTTGAACTGGACAAGCTTTGATTAGTTCCACGGAAAGCTAATGACACATAATTGTAGGTTATGGCCAGATATCAGGGTGAGGACAAATGCAGCATTATAAGGAAGCAGATGCAAGCATGACTTTGTTATTTTGTCACTTCGGTAACAGAAGTGGAGACAAGCATCAATTGCAGTTACTGTAAACCTGCACTCTTTTTTTTTCAGACAATGATTGTAATTATAGATATGAGCTTCTTGGAAGATCAAGCATCACAATTATGGGTTGGTTGTCATTTCAATGCTCTTTGCAATAACTCACATAAAAATGTATGCATCAGTTTGAATGCTTGGAGTCTCTCCAAAGACATAAATGGCTGCTATCACTTCATACTTTAATTTCATGATTACAACTTGTGTGTAAACTTGACTCTTCCTAGTGTTTTTGCTGCAGTTGACAGTACTGGTTCACTTAGCTCATTAGATGGTTTTCAGATTCGATGTTTAAACAAATGCACTCACTCATCCAAATGTGATCTCAAGCACCAAAAAGCCTAGCTACAATTGCTATTTTTCACTTCTCTGCTATAGAAAGTTGCAATCAACTCACACTGGGCCTTCCATTCCCAAAGGCTCGGAAACATCTTTAATTTCTGACCTGTTTCATCCAATGGCAGAATTACAGCTCAACACAGAAAGAGAAAAAAATTTCAAAGTATTTCTTGTGCAATTCTTATATTATCTCTCTACAAGAAGCCTTTCTTTTTTTCATAGAAGTTCTTTCCACTGAAATTCAAATCAGACCACACTAATCTGATACCCAGTATGAGTTTGCCAATTTCATAAGAATATGATTATTGAGAAGTCACCTACTGAACTGTATGTATTCAGCCAACACAAATAAATACATGCTCTGCTGCAAATGTACTTCCAAGGGTTTCTGAGCTTGCAGCTCTAAGTGATTCACTTCTTACTATAAATTGTCAGCGTGGTAACCTTAGGATATCTTAGAACATGGCTCTGAAGTCTGTGGATTATGGAGTAAGAAGCGAGCAGGTTATACATTTACCACTCTCCTGGTCTGTAATAAACCTGGCTGGCCGTGTTAAGTCATGTAGAGAATTGTGTTTCAAGACTCATGTAAGCTTTCAGAATGTGCCAGTATTAATGTGCAACCAAGGGGCATTTCACAAAGAGCTATTTCCCCACAGTCACTTATCTCCAATTCAGCGTTGCCCAGTTGAATCTCTGGGCTATCGCCCATGTTAAGGATTACCCAGGATTTTCGTGTAAACAGGACAGCGTTTAAACAAATTTCTGTTGAGAACTGTCTTACAGAAAAAGGATGCAGAGGGGGAAAATAGCAAGGACTTCACTTGTTCACAGATAAGGCAGACAGTGTAATTCCTGAAACCTTTCTCTAGTTTGTCTTAGTTTTCAACATTATACGGGTCCTCAGTACATCATCTCAAGAGTGTTGCCATCACTTGAGATGTCTTCAGGCTGAGAGTGCAAGTGTATGGCCACAGAAGCAGAGGCAGGACAGCCAAGGCAGCTCCATCCTGCACTTCTCACAGCCCAGCAGCTGCTGTCTTCCCAAGGAGGGCAGGTGAAAAATTATTTGCTCTAAACTCCAGGGCAAAAATTAATTCACTGTCATGCCCTTTAAAATCCTCCTCATTGAGGAAGGCCTCTCAGTGTGCAGCACTGCAGAAGTGGGGTGAACACAAGCACCTTTTTCATTTTGTTCACTGAAGTATTAAAAGAAGTATGAGGCTCCCGTACGAGTGAATCCGGCCCCTGGAAAACACGGCTTTGCATCAGACTGTTCAAGTTTACTTGCACATGAAAAAACCCCAGTCAGTCTTCGTAAATTTTGTTGGCTTTTTAGTTCTCAGAGAGAAAGAGGATGAGCGTTTCTACTTATTGAGTATAATGTAATTGCTTACAGGCTGCAAAATGAGAGGTTTTATTTACTCAGGTGAGAGAAAAGCAGGAAATTGCCACATTATGTCATTTTCCACTGAGGAACCTCTGGTGGACTTGCTGTTTCCAGGAGGGCATAATGTTCCTAGAAGTGAGAAGTGATTTAGATTTTTCTCTCAGCATTCCAATGTGAAAACAGAAACCACACTTCTGCCAAATTCTGTAGGAGTATCTTTTTTTTTTTTAAAAAAAAAAAGTCATTATTACAATAAGGACATGTTCGTCTTAAAACACAACATTTCACATGCATGAAATCTCTCAAATGCTCGGTGCTTATTGTTTGCTTCATCCCAATATTTTACAAGTGTGTAGTAATGATAGCTTCCTCTTTCATCCTGAATTTTGTACATAGATTTCAAAGCGTTTTCCAAAGAAAGGGAACTATAATTAAGCATGCGTTAGAGATGGGGAAATAGAAAGACCAAGAGGTAAAGCAATTTGCCCCAGGTGACAGGGCAAATTAGAGGCAGAGTCAGGCATAAATCCCGCATCTCCTGCTTTTTGGTTCCTTGCTAACCACAGCCTTGCCTGCACTTGATAAGGGTATCACCAGCTTGGAAGAGCAACAGCAGCAGGAAACTGTTATGGGGGTACTGTGAGATGCACCGTGACGTGAAATTGATACAGGTCTCAATGAGAGCCCATCTGCAATCTTGCTTGGTTGCAGGGGTAGCAGATAAATGGTAACTGAGCTGCAGGTGGCTTGCAGGGCAGGGCTGGGGCCTCCTCACTGAGCCCCAGGTGGGTAGGCCGTGGCTGCTGAAAGGTATGTTCCTGGGGATGCATTTCTCAGAAATCAGGTCTGCACAATTTGCTGACATCAGTAGCAATCAGAGTTGGTGTTCACAGAACAGAGGCATCTGTAGCAGAGATGGGGACTTGTTTGGTCCCACAAGAAACTGTGCCTTGGGGAGATGCAGTGGCAGCCCTTGCCACCTCGGTGCACAAGGGAAGGATTCCTGCTCTCCCACAGTGGAAGAGCATCTGAATTATACCGCTAGCTGTGGTTTATTTGGCATGTAAGATTGATTTTAAATTATTTCCTGTATATTCGCAAACCCAGCAAGTAGTTTCCCTTTAAAGTGCACCAGCTGTGACATTTGGTAGGCTCTGTAATTTCAAGTGAGGCGTTAAGAGACTACTCCTTTCAACAACTTTTTTTTTTTTTTTTTTTTTTAAATGAGGGTGGGTACCTGTTGCAATGAATCAATTAAAACTCTTCTGACACACAAGATGTGTTGCCAGACCTGTTTCACAGGTTTCTCAGGAGGGAGGATAACATGTGACAACACACAGAAGCCAAAAGTACTGGAGAAGATCAGAAGCCTGCATGAGTGAGCTGAGCTTTCCAAAACATTTTCTTGAAGCGCTATTCAAAAGACCACTGACCTCTGCAACAGACAGCACCATGGTGGAGCAAGAGATGCTGCTGTCATGTGCCTATCCTCAAGAAAAGTGTAAGTGGCCAAATTTTTTTTTTTGTATAAGAAATGAAAACAGGACACTGCAGGAAGGAAATGAAAGAAATAATCTAGCTAGTATAATTGAAAAGGCAGAGGGAGTAGAGGGGAAATGCTAAAATGAGGAAATAAGGAAGCTATTAACTTTATATTTTAGGCATGCAATTGAAATATGATTATTGTACTTACAAGCAAAAGAAAGGATGCTTGTATGAAGAACTCTGATATAAAAGCTTCTTGAAGAAACCTGCTTTAATCTTTGACTTTCCACTCGTGTTTGCAAAGCGCTGTGGTGTGGGGCTGCTTGTGTGGTGGAGAATGTGAACAATGAGCTTTGACTTAGAAACTTGAGTGGCAGACTGGAGTGCTGTGAAAGCATTTCCTGGAAAGACGTAGTATGATTAAAAACAAGGTCCTTTTTTTTGTTGTTCGGTCGGGGGTTTTTTTGACAATGCAAAGCCTCTTTTTCCTACGGCATCAGCAAGCTTTCTAATGCTTTATCCAAATGTCAACTGAGAGTTGCCATACAGTGCAAATATGCCTAAATCCATCTATCCTCCCCCAAAGGAAGCCACCAAAGAACTTCTTTGCTAACCAGAAATTTTATTTTTAATACTAGAAAACGTAACACAGACAAGAAAGAACAGCAAAAATATCTGTAGATGTTGGCTTTTAGCATTATTAGGATTGTTTTAAAGGACTTCTGAAAAACACCAGGTCAGATTTCCAGCATGCCAAAGACAAGTATGACAGAAAGGTAGAAATGTAGCTGACTGCAGTGAAGTCAGGTAACTAAGTCTGGACTGGGCTTGTCTGTACAAAATACTAAGCAAAGGTAGAAACAGAACTAGCATGTCCTGAAGCCACTTCAATACGCTGCCAGAATAAATTTCAGTGCAAAAAGATTTTCTGTCTTTGAACTCGAGAAACTTTGCCTTTTGAATGGCCTGGCTTGTTTTGGCAATTTCACAAGGATGTTATTTGAAACTTACTACAGATGGAAGGTTTGTCATTGTTGTGGACTTAAATATGTCACTTTGTACAGGGCTTTATGTTGGTTATGAAGAGCAGAATAGGACAGGGATGTCCTCAAAGATGCAGTTTACCCGTGTAGAGAAGTTTTGTCTTTTGTCTTGTTTTCGACTACCTACAAAGTCCCATATGCAAAAGATGTCAGACAGTTAAAAAAATCTTCCTTATGTACCGTGTCCCGCTGAGGTGACTAAGGAGCCAGAACACTCGTAACCAACTGACTGTAACAGTGTTTAAATGAAACCTGGAGTTATAAAATCTGTGCTCTAAAAAAAACCAACAGTGATGCCTTGCTCTAAAAAAAAAAAAAACAGTGATGCTTTCCTTTCTGCTGCCTAATGTCCTCATAAAGGTTTTCAGAAAGCAGGATGACAATAATTTATGTTCAGCTTTGCTGTAACCTAAGCAATGTAAGTGAGCATTTTTGTCTTTCATGCCCTGATTTTCTTTTTTTTTTTTTTTTTCTTTTCTGTTGTTCACTTTGATGTTAAAACAAGAGTCATACTGGGTTAATAGCATCCAATTGCCTTTTATGGAAGACATAAAGGTAACTGGAGCTCTCAAATTGCTTAGTTTTATATATGAAATGTAACTTCGCTGCATGTCATTGTTTTTGCACAAGTGTAAGAGATAAAAGGAG
Organism: Coracias cyanogaster; assembly: GCA_033124195.1. NCBI lineage: Eukaryota > Metazoa > Chordata > Aves > Coraciiformes > Coraciidae > Coracias > Coracias cyanogaster. Next base: position 23,659 of record JAVSBS010024560.1, on the reverse strand, counting down.
ATTTCCCAGTCTCAATTTCACAGAAATGTGCCACACTGCACTGCAGAGGCTGAAAAATTTGCATGGAAAAATCAAATCAAACCCAAATCCATAGGAGGAATGAAGCCATGCAATACCTTAACGGGGGTGAGCTGGGTCCTCTAATTACACCTTCTGGTGGCAGGAATCAGCAGCGACCCCCCTAAAGCCAATGGGGTTACCTCATGGGCTGAAGAAAGGACCATGTGGAGGACCAGCCTCGTTGCATTTACCATATTAAGCACTTGCCAGGGACAGGTAGTGCATGTATCCAACATATCAAAAAGACAAATGTAGCGTGGGATGGGCCCATTCTAGCTGTAAAGGGTCAAATTATGCCTTGGTGATGCATTTCAGCTCAAAACTGCTTTCTTGGACTGATCCAAAAGGTCAACCTCCTGTAGATTTTAGCTTCAAAATAAAAAAAAAAAACACCAAAAGTCTTTTAAAAAAACCCCTTTTTGCTAAGCAAAATGGGTACGGTATGTTTTTGGGGTCTGCAGCTACTTGTTGGGAGCTGTTGGCTTTGTATCTGTTGCTATGTGAAGTCAATAAGAAACTTGAAACTTTGCACCTGAATCTATGGTCCAGCTCCCCATGGTGATGTATTTCCCTGTGTCTTCTGCTTAATGTCATTAGTCTCCCTAAATGTCTTTCAAGGAAAAACCTAAGACGCTTATGGGGTTTTTTTTGTCCTCTGAGACGCACCAGGATGGTTACAACATTGAAAAATTAGCCCATAGTAAGTGATGGGACAGGTTTCTCCTAGGTCCATGAAGGTCCAGTGCTGTAGTGCCAGGGTACTCACTCCACAGGCAAATGCTGCTTTTTCCTTGTGAATATGAGCTGGGGTTTTCTGTGGGCTGTCGTGCTGCTCCACCAGGCGGTTGGGGCAAACTACTGATTAATAAAGTCTCGTGTCAGATATATCTCCAGGAGGCTTGCCTCATGACAGATTTGACAAGACCAGGAAGATAAAATGTCCCGACACAGCAGTACAGAGGTTAAGATCCCACAATCTCTTACTACTGTTGTGTTGGGTTTTTTTCCTGTCTCAAAACCTATTAATTGTCAAAACAACGTTGTGGGAGTTGTACGTGTCACATATAGGCACGCTTACCTAACTAGGCTCAGCACCTCACCTTCCTCATCAACCGTTTTGAAGCCGTTTGAAAAGCCCCTCTTGGTAGAAATGGTTTTCAAAGGAAAATATACTAAATGAGCCATTACAATGGATTTTTATCCCTCTTAGACAGCAAAAAATACGTAGAAAATGCAGTTTCTTCCGGAAAAGTGATAAAGAGACTTCTCAACTATATGGCATGGTCCTAGATATTCCTAAACAGCTGCCTGCAAATGTAAACTTCAAAGGAAAATAACAGAATCTATCTTTTTGCACTTCTTGCTCTGTGTTATTGTTTATTTTAACAATGATTTCATAATTTTTCATGGATTTAGAATATGTTCTGTTAGTCTGCTTCTTTTGGTAGTATTTGCATATTCCCAGAGACTGGGTAGAATTTTTTTATTATTATTATTATTCACAGCTCTAGTAAAACATACGGCAAAAGCATACTAGGCTAAGCCTTTTTTTTAAAAAAAAAAAAAAAAAAAAGAGGGAAGAATAACTTTGGACAGAACAAAACTTGTCTGAAACACTTTTTTTTTAAAAAATACAAAGTACTTTTGTGCTTGGACTTCAATTACCTGTCACACAATAACTACTGAAATTATTTTCTTCCATCTTTCCAAAAGCCAATCACCCTTAAGTTGAAACCAAGGAGGGAAATTTCAACCCCAAAGGATTTATATTTGGAGTGAGGGGTTTTTGTTTGTCTGTTTGCTTGTTTTTGATGATTGTGTTTTCCCAGCCATGAAATGTCAAACATAAACTTTCAGGATGGCTTATCTAGTTTTCGTATTTGAAAAAGCATTCTAAAATTACTATATTTAATTCTTGCTGCTTAAGAGAAGCGCTGTGGTATTATCTGTGTACTGATGGGAAAATGTAGGCGGTAGACAAACATGTGGTGATTGTCTAGGAGGAGTCTTTAAAAAGTCCGTCTCTGGAACAGTTTTCCCAGGCATTTCCTCATCCTCAGCCTCATTTCTGTATTTTCAAATCTAAAGTATTTTGTTTGATCATATCAGAATGCTTTTTTAAAAAAAAATCTTTGACCATTTAAATGAATGATCATCCTCAAAGCAGGAATAATTCCCTAATAATGACCTCATGATTTATTTTTTTTTAATAGCCTACCACATTTGCCAGTTCAGAGATATATATATATATAAATTTTTTTTTTTTTTTTTGGTTGGTTTGTGGGTTGACATATTAAATCATGTCAGACTAAGAACTGGTCCTGCATGGACCACAAGCAAAACAGCTCCACTTATCTCCTCATGGACATCTACCTTCTAAAGATCTACCAGGGAATCAATTTTTAATCCATCCAACACACACCCAATAAGTTCCTGTTAATGCATATGTTAAAACAAAATGTCACGTGGTGTTAAATTAAGTGACTTGGAGAAATCAAAATATACTGTCCCAATACAGTTACTATTCTTGAACAGAGCTGCCATATTGTCAAAACAAAATATTTATTTAAGGAAATCTGTTTTCCAGGGAATTGTGCTGCCTGACTCTCAGCTTTTTTGGCTCTGCTTTTCTGATAACTTGCCAAATTAACACATCAGTTTATGTCAATCCAATCTATAGCTGTAGTCAGCTAATGGGAAATGAAGTTTATATCACCCCTTACTTTTTGGAGATCAGGTATGTCCAAAGGAAGAAAAAAATAAACTGAAAACAAGCCAAAAGTACTACACACGCTCTTCATATGCTCCTCATCTCTATGCTACATCAGAAGATACTTCCATGTGAATTCCTCTCTCTTGACTTATCTCTGGAAGGAGGGCTTATGCAACGCAGGGCTGGAGCCCAGGTACAAATAAAAGGACAATTGTACCTGTCAAAGGTTTCTGAGAAGTATATTTGGGGAAACTATTTAAGTTATGCTCACCCTGAATAGAAGGACCACTAAAGCGCTTATCTGACAAACACATCAAGTGAGTGCAACCAGTGCTAGCTACTCACTTTGCAAACAGATGATCTTAGTTGTCCCAGAAATGTGCCAGGATCAGCTGGAAAAGGAGCCAGAGTGAACACCCGAGCTCTGCAGGCTCCTCTGGGGGCCTGGCAGCTGCATAAAGGCTGATCGTGAACCCGGAGGATGCAGGGACTTTGCCCACATGGCGTCCTTGTGTTTAATGTTTTGCTGGTTTTGCTGCTGTGGTAACGTGGGTGGGAATGCGACCAGCAGCTGGAGGCGTTCAGCTCCCTGTGCAGGAAGATGGGCTCTGAGGGACAGTGAGCGTCTGGCCTAGGCTAGCTTTGCAAGCAAGGGAAATGATGTCGAAGGAGAAAAGAGCAAAAAGAAGTTCTCAGAAAGTGTGTGCTCAGCGCACGTGTTGCATCTCAAAGGCACGTAACATCTATGGTACACTGAGCTCCTGGGTCTGCAGAGATTTCTGACTCTTTGGAGAAGTTTTTTTAATCACATCTGTGAAGTTCCTGCTGTACTGGATTTCCAAGGGATAGAGGCTCTACTGCATTGGCCACATGGGGCTGTTGGTAGTGAGCGGTCTGATTACTTGCATTTATCCTCACCATCCTATTGCATGGCTTTGCCTCTAAAAAGAAACCCAGTTCTCCTATCATATTTTTGGCCCAGTTATGCTGTCAATTGCATCACCACCAAGTCTAAGTAACTGAGGTAACCGAAAGCAAACCTTGGAAGTTTTTCCCTTCCAGAGGGATGATCTAGTTTGGAGCACTGCAGTATAGAGGGGCCTCTATCCCTTGCTGCTCATATAAAAGGAGCTAGGTATCAAATCCATACAAGAATTTCTGATCCGGCACTTCACTCAAATGAGACATTTAAGACTAAATCCAAACAAAGCTGGTGGTGATTAAGTTTAAGGACTTATTTGCTCTTAAGTTTAGCAGGAGCTTGGAGCTGTACTTCTGTGTATGTCCTGAGTTGTCTCAGTCTTGGGGGAGTTGAGTGAGCAATGGAAGGCTTGCTTTGTACATCACCACCCTAACTAAGCCTACTGCTGGGACAGTTGGTCCCACAAGTGTCCTCAGAGCATGCTCTGCTTTCAGGGACCTATTTCTCAGCTTATCCCGCGCAGTGGCTGTTGCTGTTTGCTGCTGCAATGCAAAGTTTCTCTCCTCTGCCCAAGCACTACGTAGTGGCCTGATTGTTTATTTAGAGGACTCGGAAATTTTCATTCCCTGTTTGAATAAGAAATATTAAAATGTATTTGGACCCAAATATATTCGGGTTCAAATCTCTTCACTCTCTTGAGAGGAAGCCTGGCCAGCGGGAGAGAGGCTACTCTGGCAACAGGCAGCCCTGCTCCAGCCATGTCACCGGAGTGGTGGTGGTGGTCACAGCACTTGCTCCAAGCGGAGCTGGACAGGCCTGAGCTTTAGGGACTTCTTTTTCTTGTAGTTTGCGTACAACCACCACTGGTTAAAACAGAGAAAATCAAGCGTAGACAAAGGCCAGAAACCTAGTTGCCCTCATACCAGGTGAGTGTCCTGAGCATGAGGAAACATGACTCGGTTGCTTAATATGCTCTTTCTCTTTATGGACTAATGAATCTTGAAGTGTTTTCTGCACAGCTGCAGCTGGAGGTTGAGGAGCATATCCCTCCAGCCAACTCACACTGACCTACTTTAGAGCTGCTACTTGCATAATCTCTGGGGAGTAGCGGGGTAGAAGCCCCCACCACCCATGCACACTTAGGACATCTGCTTCCCAGGTCACAGCTTTAGCAGCAGGGTGTTATATGAACATGTGGCAAAGGAAAGAATGAGAGAGAGAGAGAAAGAAAGAAAAAAGAAGGAAGAAAGAAAGAAAACGAAAGCCTGTAAAGCTATATTTTGGAAGGCAACTGGTTTGAGGATCCTGTCTGAAAGCAAGCATCTCCTTGCAGGTCTGCTGGGTGGGTTTTAAGGTTCCTCTCCCCACCCAGGCAGCATTATCGTCTAGGTATAAGCAGGTGCATGCTAAGTTGCTTGGGGTTGTTATTGCAGGCACCTAACACTCTTTGTGCACTTTATAGATCTGTTGCTCAGGATTCAGACTCTGCTCAAACGCCTGAGATCTTAAATATGGGGTATTACACCAACCTACACTGAGTCACCTAAGCCCTTTATTGAATCTGGCCCCAGTGCATTTTTCAGGCTTATTTGCAGAGAGGCAGGTATTATTACCAGCATAACTGGGTTAATAACAGGGCCTCCGAGAGAGAAAGCAATTTGTAACACCTGTGATGCTTTGACTGAAACACGTCCATTATCTGTGTTCCCAGTTATGTAATAAGCAGAACAATAAAAAACCAAAAAGACTTCTTGTTGCAGAAATCTCTACGGTGCCTGCTGCCTGTATGTGGCCACTGTATCCCGTTTGCTCAGTACTTGCACAGTTATAGTTGCCTGGAATGTCCTCAGCAGAATGCCCCTTGAGTTTTAGTAACTAGGCATGGGTTAGAAAAATAAATACAGCAAGCTCCAAAAAGGAAAAAAAAAAAAAAAGTTAGACATTTATCTTCACTGTGGACAGACAGTTGTTGTTGCACACTTGAAGCCTGACAGATGTGGTTTGCTGGCAAGTGGGTGAGAAAAAAAGCAGTATCTTAATTCATGTTGGGTGGAGGGGCGAGGCTTTTCTTCTTGAGTTTGAGAGAAAAAGGTCTGAAAACTTTCAAAGTTCTTCTTAGCAGCTCCATTCACAACATATGGTCCCTCCTGAGCTTTTGACCGTTCCTAGTGTGGGACTCTGCCAAATGAAAGTTAAACAAAAGTTACCCTTATAAAAATATTTAGGAAGCCCTGTTTTAGAAGTGAGTGCACATGTTGGCTGTGACTCAGAGCACACCCACACACTGGGTAGACAGATTAGCATCTAAACCACTAGGCAAGTTCCAATTGTTGCTCAGAAGGTCAAAAAAGCCTGGGAAATGGCCATTGCTCCCTTTCTCCTCAGCGCAATTATTTTTTTCCAGATTACAAAGCCATTTTGGATGGCACGGCAGCAGTGAAGTCAACTGATTTATTATCATAAACAATTGGGTTCCAAGTTGGGAACCAATTTTTTCATTTCTGGACAAAAGAACAAAGAGGAGATTAAAAAAAAAAAAAAGCCCCCAAAACCCAGCACACCAAAACCCAAACCTTTTCCTCTGGATTTGTTTATTGTAACATTTGTTTCTGCTCCACTGAAACCACTGAGATCTGTAAAATGTTTACTAGGGAGGCACATATTAGATGGAAGAGAGATGAAAGCCAAAACCTCCTTGAGAATATGCTTGTTTTGTCCAGAACCAGAGAAGGTCAAACCTAATGTGGTATTATTTTTTCATTTGGTGTCATATTATCAGAACACAAAAGCTCAGAAGACTAAGACTGCCATACGCATTTCACTTGGCTTCCACATACTGTAGCTGACCTGTTTCCAAGCCACCTGTGAACAAAGTCCCTCCAGCTCCTCTGGTGTTGTCAGGAAGGCAGCAGACGCCCACCCCTTCTGCCTTCCTTCCCACACTGAGAAGATACAGAGATGCAGTTTGGGGTAGGTAGGAGGCACCAGGAGCCTTTATTGGGCCAGAAATTAATTGTCTTGAAATATGAAGTACCTCCTATCCAGGAAAAAACATAACAATTATCAACCAAAAATTTCCACTCATGCATGCTTTATGGGTTGTTACTAAAAAGGTTTTAATGTAGCACTGGAAGTTTGTAGGTTGTTCTGAAACCCTAGGTTTCATCTTTTCTAGAAACCTCAGGCATTCATGCACCCTGAAACATGAATATTGTGGAATCAAAACAAAGGAAATAAAGCTCAAAGCTTTAGAGATGACCAAAGTATGCGAAAAAGAGAGAGGCAGAAGGAAGGTTAGAATCAAAAACAATTTCAAGATTTCCAGCCATGATACCAAATCAAAATCTGATTGCAAAAGGAAGCTGGCCAGTTAGGCAATATGTGACATTAGGTATTCTAAGTTAGCTCCAGGGTTTTTGTCTGTGCTTTATTCAGTACTTTTATTGTCATTGTCCAGATAATGAGGCGGCAGATAACATATGGGGGGCATGGAGAGCCACAGCAGAGTCTGAGTAGAAGGAACACTTTTTCATCTTTCTTTTTAATGATAATGGAGGAAAAGGGTCATAATGACGTGAATTCCAGTAATAAAGAAACAGCCCAGAGCTATATTCGCTGCTGCAGACTTCATGGAGGAAATACAAGAGATCTGAAAGATGTGCAGCTATTATTACTATTGCAGCTGTACAGGCAAACAGAGCTAATCCCTTGCAAAACCATGGGTAGAAATACCAGCTCACCTTGCTGGCTTGCAGTTTGGATTTCTCTTCCTCAGTTATGGCTTTTTTGTTGAGCTGCCTGTTGATCTCTGTGCTTCAGAGACAAATGGCCTTATGATTCCCCCAGAGAACTCCCTGCCAGTGTTAAAACCAGCAGGAACAAGAGAGAGAAAAAATGGCTGTTCTACCTTAATTCCTCCCGCTGGTGCTATGTCAGAAGTAGTCCAAAAACTTGGACTGCAGCTCCCACTTCATTCACATCTGTAAGACAAGCATCTACAGATGTGTCTAGAACCAGTGCTGGGCAAAACCTGCTTTTCTTCTGCATTTACAGTGCCGTTTCAACACGCTAGTTCTTGTTCCCTCTTCCAGAGCATCATGTATTCAGCAGTGAGGCTGGGTGCCCTTGCCAGAATGTTTTTCTTATCGAGATTATGCTTTTTGCAAGATGAAATGTCAAAGAATCTGTATGATTAATCTTTTGAACTTTTTCTATTAATAAATACATAATTGCCTCTGGCTTCAGGAATGTTTTCCATTAACTCTTTTCCTTCAACACTGAGTCGAACTTTTGAAGTTTACCAGAATTATTTGGGACATTATTCCTATTTGGATTTTGCTTTTTCTATAAAAAGCAAGCAAACAAACAGCACCTTTCATTAGGATATTTTTCATTTTCATTCAATTTTCTTTATTAAATAAATGAGGGCAGGTCCTTTCCTTCCTGCAGGTCCTGCAGGAAGTAGCCACCTGACTTTCCTACAAGCAGTAATTTGTGCTCAGATAAAGCAATACTGGGCAATTTTGTTCGGCTTCATTGCCCAGGAAAAATAAAAGCGCCTTTCTGTAGGAGGTGCTGTGTTACCCATGGGGATCACCCTGGGGAGCAGCAAGGGACCATTGCTGCTCCAGAGCTGCGGCATTCCCCAAGCATGCAGGGTGACATCTGCCATGGTCATGACACAGGATGGGCTGGCAGTGCCTGCGTCCCTGTTGTTTTGTAACCACCTGAGATGACAGGAAGCTATTGGCCATTAAGTCCGTTTTATTAGCTAGTAGTCATGGCTTGTATGACTGAAAACTGTCGTTCTGCTCTGCCATTTTGGATTTTGCCTGTGGCATTTGTTTATAGGTTGCAGGAGTGCTCAGGCAAGTTGTCTTCCTTCCTTCCACATCTCAGTGTCGTAAGTTTGTTTGCTGTTCCCCACTTCCCTCCCACCCCATTCCTTGTTAGCTTTTTCTTCCTTTGCAATACCAGCTTCCCCTCACTTGATCAGAGAGGGTCCCGCTCTTGGCCATGGAAGAATGAGATGGCCTGGGATGAGGCCTGGTGGCCAGCTGTCTAGACTTCCCCCAGGGATACTGTATCATGTTTGCATGGCAGGGTTTTGGTAGCAGGGAGGCTGCAGGAGTGGTTCTGTGAGAAGCTTCTAGAAGCTTCCCCTGTGTCAGCTAGAGCCAATGCCAGCCAGCTCCAAGATGGACACGCAGCTGGCCAAGACTGAGCCCATCAGCAACAGTCGGGTGCCTCTGTGATAACATATTTAAGAAGGGGAAAAAAAGACCCTGTGCAACAGTACCTGAGAGAGAGGAGCAAGAATATATGAGGGGAACAACTCTGCAGACACTTAGGTCAGTGGAGAAGGAGAGGGAAGTGCTGGAGCAGAGATTCTTCTGCAGCCTGTGGTGGAGACCATGGTGAGACAGGCTGTCCCGTTGCAGCCTATGGAGGTGAACAGTGGAGCAGATATCCACTGACAGATCGTGGAGGACTCCACACTGGATTAGGTGGATGCCCAAAGGAGGCTGTGACCCGGTGGGAAGCTCATGCTGGAGTAGGCTCCTGGCAGGACCTGTGACTCCATGGGGGACCCACACAGAAGAACTCTAGCATGTGGGACCCGCATTGGAGAAGTTTGTGGAGGACTGTTTCCCATGAAGGGACACCGTGTTGGAGTGGGGGAACAATGTGAGGAGAAAGGAGCAGCAAATATAACGTGTGATGAACTGACCACAACCCCCACTCCCTGTCCCCCTGCACCGCTGGGGCTGGAAGGAGGCAGAGAAAATTGGGAGTGAAGTTGAGCCCAAGAATAAGGGAAAGGTAAAGGAAAGGTGGTTTAAGATTTAGGTTTGGTTTTTATCCTTACTATCCTATTTTCATTTGATTGGCAATAAATCAAACTGATTTCCTCAAGTTGAGTCTGTTTTGCCTTGTGATGGCAGTTGCTGAGAGATCTCTCGCAGTTCTTATCTCAATCCATGAGCCTTTAGTTGTATTTTCTCTCCTCTGTCCAGCTGGGGAGGGGATTGATAGAGAGGCTTTGGTTGGCACCTGGCATCCAGCCAGTGTCACCCCACCACAGATGACTTTTACTTCCAAAGGCCTCCCAGTGGGGAAGCGTGCCTGGCCTTCCTGCTGCACGGGCTCAACTGGAGGCATCTAGCCCTGCTGTGAGTGTTTGGTCCAAAGGTCTGTGGAAACAGACTCTTTGTTACCTGTTGAACCTCAGGTAACACTTTCCATCGGTTTGGAAGAAAAAAAGACCAGGCTGGAACCCCACAGCTTTACCCAGACTGCCTTGCTGGTGTGCTTCACTCCGACTCCCCGTTAGAAACCCCACTGGTATTTATCAGCCAGCTTTTGGTGTGCATGGTGCTTTGTAAGCAAATAAAATGACAAGCCTGTGCTTTTTTTTTCTTTTTTTTTTTTGCTAGGCAATAATCTATCATGTGACTCATTCCATCAGCTTGATTTTATATGCTCAGATAATCTAATATTGAAAACCTGGAAGGATGCACCAGACTAGTTACAGTGATGAGTAAGCAAACGGCATGCACCACATGCTGGCAGTGAAAAGGTGGGGCTGTATTTTAATCTCAGATACACAATCTGGCGTTTTCGTACCATAAATGTTTTTAAGGTGGCCGCTATGCCTTTCACTAGATTAAATCTTTCTTAACCAAGAGAGGAAAACGGATCATGTTGAAAGCGTGTTAGCACCTCTTTTAAATTCTTCCTTCTGCCCCCGTAGCCATAGTCCTTTCCTAAACTGGGGTGCAGCTGTTTCCAGAACGTGAGTGTTGATTTCTAACAGAGCAATAAGGAAGAGAAAGCAAGCTAAAAACTGGGAGCAGAGTGTATCTACTTGGCAAATTCTGTGAGCTTGAAGGAAAGACAGCTATCAAACTGCAATTGATATACTAGCTTCTCTCCAGAAAGATGCTTGCATCATTTCCCACCACTAATCCTCCGCACAGAACCCATCTATCTGCTGTGTTTTGCGTCAGATAAAATGAGTTAAACAGAAATCTGATTCATGAAACTGGAATCTTGAGAGGATAAGCTTCCTGGCAAAAAAGACTCCTTTTTTCCCTGGTCTGATTAGCACTGATGATTCCGCTGGGAAGTAAAATGTAATAAGTAATATACTGTGGGCTATAGAGATATATAGGTGTAGTGGATGCTACCATGGCCCCCCAGGCATAGCGGCAGCACAGCCTGCACATGTTAAGTGAAACAGGGCAGTTCCTGGCCCGGCAGCTCATGTGACTGTGTGTACACGGAAAATTTGACTTTATAAGGACATGGCAAATTCCTTCCTTGCTTTTTGTGCCACTGGAAGATGTGTCTACTGTGTCCAAGAGGGGTGTAGTGATTTTCCTGAGTCTGAGCCACAAGACATCTGCTGGAGAACTAAAGGGAGGATAAATTCTGCGAGTCACTGGTGATGATGGATGATAACAGCTTCTCCAGGGCTGTGGGGTCTTTGCCATGGGAGGGGACCATGCTAAGTGGGCAGCTGTGTTCCCACCCAGCTCAGCAATACCGCCTTCAAAAAACCCTGTACTGGCTTCTTTCCTCAGGGCTTCTCCAGGGTTTCGCTCCCATGCCACTGCAGACTTGCTTTCAGCTGTGTGCTCTACCCATCCCATGGTGGAGGAGCTCACGGCTGGAGACCCCTCTTGGATAGCCCTCCATACGCAGGCTGATGAGCTTGTGGCTTGAGTTTCCCTCCTGAGTCTCTGCAAAGGCAGGGAGGGGGTGCTGGCTCTATGCTGGCTTTAGAAAAGTTCTGATAACTTGTGGTATCTCCAGAAAAAGTTCCCATGAATTTCTTTCTTGTCTTCCACAGAACACTTGTAGGCCATGTGCCATGAATGGAAATACGACGTAATAAGGAATCATGGGTCTTTTGTGTAATCCACTGTCAGCAAGTGTAAAATTGACTGAGTTGCATGGGGTTTTTTGAAATTGTAAGCTTAACAAGAAATAGCTCATTTTAAAAACAGATTACAGGGACCTGTCTGTCCAGTGGTTACAAACTGGAAATGTAGATTTTAAGAGAAAATTCACTGTGTCTGCAAAACGTGGAACAAAATAGGAAAGAACAGATAAAGCAAACAGAAAGGACAGGTGAAAGATGCTACTTTCATCTTCTGGTAGTGTGCCAATTTGCAATTGCTACGTATTAGCAAGGTGAAAGGTGTGAATTACAATTACAATTACAATGACAAAAGAGTCATTCCGCCAAATTTCAACAAATACCTTCAAACTTTGCCTTGTTTCTGATGTGATATAATCTCATTGTAGATCTATGTTTACGTTTAATTACCCCACTTGGTAACTGCAGACTAGTTTATCCTGCTTTTGCTTACTACGGGGGAATAGTGATGGGGCAGTTGCTACAGAGCACTCTGTACACCCTCGCTGTTGAGGCTGCCTTGCACAGGCAGCCACAGGGTCACTTGGCTCTTTCCTGCCCCTAAAGTAGATCACACAGGCAGCAAACCTGCATAAGAACCACTTACAGTGGAGATTTTTGGTTTGAAGAGAAAACGGTGGGGTGGGACAAAAGGCTACTCCAAAAAAAAAGACTTGTTTCCTCTATCAATCATTTTAAGAACTAGGATTATTTTTTTTTTTTCCTTCTAAAGGGACGCTTTTGGCTTAACACCATGTTTCCCTCAGGCTTGCAGTTCAACCTGTGCTTTTTTTAATCCCCCCTTTAAACCCCTCTCAGATATGACCTTTACTCTTTCTCTGCCTTGGGCTGTGTGACCACCTAGGACAACCATTCCTAGTGGGATCCCAGTATAGCCAAACCCTCTCTGTCCAGTTCACAGAAAATCCCAGCTTCATTAGGAGGCTTAAGGCCACTTCTGTGGATTAGTGATTTACTCATAACCTCTGAGCGGCTTATTCAAAGCATTACTGATTCTTCTACTCACACAGTATGTCATAGCAAAGAGTGAAACAGATCTGCTTCCCTATCTCTGAATATTTCCTCAAAAACACACAATCCTCTCACTGGCTGGGAGCAACCTGCTATGTGGTGAGGAGGCTTTTTCTTCTCTTCCAGGGCCTGCCTTTCTGTACTTGAAACTTCTCAGTCATACTCACAGATCATTTAGTCTCCTTAGATATCTAGATCCCAGATGTAACAACAGTTTAGGATCATTCTTTTTTTTTTTTTTTTTTATTTTTTTAAGTTGTGGAAAGACAACATCCTTTTAGACCATGCCTATCTGACGGGAATTTCTCAATATTTGGCTTATCTTTTGCTTCTTCAGAGCCTTATCCTTGTCTGTATTTTGCTCTTTCTTGTTTCTTTAAAACTTTTGGTTTAACCTCATGCATTCATCCAGGAGATCATCATGCAGACAGCCTGAACTCCCCAACACCGGTAACAAGCTGCTCTGTAAGTGGTGGGACCACAATGAGAAACTCTGGTGCAGATTCCCCCATGTTTAATAAGATGTATATTTGTTTTTCTACCCTTAATGGTGTAGCAATAGTGTTTCTTTTCCAACCTGACCCACCAGCCTGCTTTCCTGAGATTGTAAGAATTGCAGAACTTTCTGACAGATTTGATCAAAAGTATATTCAAAACCTTTTGGGGGTGTGGGAAGAGAGGAGGAAAGCAGAGAAGCACACTGAAAGCATGATAATGCAATCTTTATTTCCTTAGGACACTAGACCAAAGTGTATCACTGATAACTCTCCTCCTCCACAATATTAAAAAATAGAATTTTAGTGAATCCAAATAAAATGCAAAAATTGAGTTTGTTGAAGGGAAACATTTCAATGAATCCAAAACAAAAGTGATTTGGAACTGCCTTTTGGAGAACTTGGGAATATTGCAGCCTTCTGTTCTTATGTAAAATAAAAGTTAAAAATAACAGTCTTAAAAACCATGCTGCCCTATATGGGAAAAAAACCCTTAATATTTTTATTTCTTTTTCCCTCTTCTAATGCCTACTAAGAGCGCAAAGGAATTGGATTCATGTGTCAAGTATGTCAGCTCAGAAGATAAGCATTTTCAATTGTTGTAACATAGCACTAATTGCTCATACAAGTTCCAAACATCTAACAAAGGCAGGTCTAGCAGATGGCTTTTTCTTTTCACATAATCTCAAACCTCTTGACTAATTTCTTATCCACTGGCCAAGATTCAAAGAAAGCATTTAGAGGAAAAGCGGGGAAATAGAAAATCCGTATCTTATATAAATAAAGGGTTCTTTTTCTTCCAATTATAATGACAAAGAACATAGATGTCCCTGTACATCCATGCTTCCAATGCGAATCTGTTCTGGGTGTTGCTCTTTCTAACCAACAAGACGATTCTGCTGTTAGGAATGGAAAGGTCCACAGCTTTCCCAAGTAGGGGATGCTCCTGGAATTTGGGGTTTTCTTCTTCTTTCTTTCAAGCTTCACTTGAAGCTGATTAAAGTGAGAATTTCCATGTTCATTGAGAATCCAAAGATTCTGAACAAGGACAAATATTTCTCTTTAGATGAAAAAAAAACGTTTCAAAATGTTTCACAGTGGCAGAAAGAGAAAAAGTTTTGGAAACAATCAAAATGTTTTGTTTATGAATGAAATTGAGCTGAAAGTCCAATTTCCATGGTTTTCATGTGGCTTTTAAGATCTAGTGAGAGGAGGGACCAGTCGTGAGATAAAAGTCTGGAAACCAAGGGTTGAGTCAATTGGGATTTGAGGCTTGCAAGCCCCATGCTGCAGAATGTAAACCTAAGTTTCAGTGAAGCTAAAACCCCAGGGTTACCAGGCCTTTGTTTCTGTGGCAAGAACGTGAGGGTCTTTTATTCCATGTGGCGAGGCTGTGCAGGAATCCGACTGAAAAACAAAGCCCTACAGGCTGTGGGAGCACCATGGCCTATCCTGTGTCTTCTCAGGATATCTTGTTCTGCTGGCAGTTTGGGGTGATTTGTTTTTTTTAACAGTTACACCTTGGAGAAACATTTTAGTTCTCAGAAATATAATTTTCCAGTAAAAGCAATTTGTTGGAAAATCCCCAATCACCCTGACTTTCGGTGCCTTTCAAGGTTAGGACTGAGGATTTTTAGGAACAAATAGGGTGTAAATGTGGTGGACTTGGAGGAGGGAGAGGGGTCATTGCTTAGACATCTAGAGGTTGCAGTGTAATGGGTGCTGTCCCACAGGGCGCTATGACTACATCTTGTGTATTATACAGGTTTAGTCACATTTTTGTGAGCTATTATTAATGCTGACTTGCAGCATACGCCTTTGGAAGCAGTACAGTCAATGCATACCTGCTTACAGTGGGAAACTAAAAAAGCCTCAAATTTCCTCTTGGCTGGCTCCTTCCTCCTACACCCTGCTTGGTCCATGCCATTTGAAAACAGAAGTTGACATCAAGTCATTTTCTATTGTTGGAAAAACACTCATAAGAAAACCCACATCCCCTGTTGCAAATGGTCGTGGAACAGGTAAATTTGGAGACTGCTTCTTTTTAGATTGTTCGCAAGTGTGTCATCTCCATTTTTTTTTGCCCTCATCTAACATGATTCTAGCAGTGGGAGCAGGAATGGACACCTTAGCCACTTTCTGATCAAATTAACCAAGCCTCATCCCACTCTGATAGAAGTCTGGTTGGATTTTCCAGCTTGGATTTATACCCGATGGCCATGAGTTCAGAGGCACTTCATCCGCTGTCACAGCTTTAGTTGCCATGTTGCTGAAGCAGAAGCACTGTGCTAGTCATCGGTGTTACTTTTGCATGGCTGCACAAAGAGGGACTAGGTCCTGTATGAAAAAACTGAGCTATTTAACTCAGCTGCCATGATCAGACTTGCTATTAAATACAAAAATCAGACTTAAAAACAGCAGCAGAGAACAGGATAGCAGAGACTGGCAGGTTAACAAGGAAAATGCTTGGTGGATTTAGACTGGGCTCGTTTTAGTATCTGGAGGAGCCGTGTGGATTTTGGAATATCCATAGAACAGGCGGGTATTGAACTGCAGTTCTCTTCCGCACAGAAACCCAGAGGGCTCAGGCACTCTGTTGGGATTTATCAGTACAGCTCCAGTTATTTCCGTGATGCTTTGATACTTCACAGTAATTAAGGTATTTTTGTCTAAGGTATGTTTCATCTCAGAGTCTTAATCTTTCAGATTGGAAAGATTATTTTTAAGGAAGTGCTTATAGCCCAAAGACTGATTTCTGTTTTACTCATATAACCAAGGAAAAAAACCCCGGATTTTCTATTTTAGATGCTTGTGCTCTAACAGCTACTTTGTATCTATTTTTGTACTAAAGCTATGCTAATTTCCAGCTTCATTAATAAATTGGTGCCATGAATGTTGGATCTGTAAAAGATAGATTTTCTTTGGAAATGGTTCTTCTTAAACCACATGGTACTTAAAGCCACCTTCCTCTCTGAGACAGATTCACTTTGGGAACAATACCTGCATAATTAAAAATTATTTTTGGAATTTCTTTTAATTCATGATTTTCTAATACAGCTGAAGCTCATTAGGATGCGAGGCTTCATTTATTAGACTATCCTTGAGCAGGAGCCATGGCAGCAAGATCGACTTCATTAAAGGCAACTGTAATCCTTACAGTAATTGACCTACCGTTCACAGCAAAGAACTTCATTAGCCAATGTTAATTTGAGGCAAAAACCTGCAAAAGTAAAAAAACCACAGCCTCAAAGGGAAGGTTGCTAACTCTTTTGTCTTTCCTTCGATAGTGGCTTTGGCATTCTGAGGTTGTCTTTCCAAATAACACACAAGATGAAGCGATGTAAATGATCATGGCCTTCAGTGAGGCTCTCCTGGGTTATGGTAGCTGCACATCTAACCCCAGCTGTGGTCATACCTTTGGGGAGATGGGGGATACTGTGGTTGTCACTGAACCAATGTTGGATTCATTGTGTAAATAAATGTATCCCTTTTTAAAGCAAAAAAAAGCCATTAGCTTAAGGTTACTCTACTCTTTCACATCAGTTTATCCTGAGGACCAGGTGAGGTGTGTTCTGCACCCTCCCTTCCCTGAAAAAATGCTGGAGGCTTCACTGTCATAATTCCCTGGAGCGTACTTCACACATCCTGTCCCGCTTGCTCCCTCCAGCACTGGGCTGCAGCTGGTGCAGGGCAGGAGGAGGAAACTACAGGCTTCCTTGCCACCTAGCCCTGCAAAAGTTCATACCTTTAGGACTGCCCTTTCACTTCCAGAAGCATAGGATCTGGTACAGGGCTAAATCCCAGTTTCCTGCTGCTCCATGACTTTGCATTTTCCAGTTAGGGAATGAAGAAGCCACGGGGTTACACTATCTCTGTGCAGCACCTAAATCATTATTTTCCTCTGAACCCACTCCTCAAATCCGCATATTGTTTTCTGATTGTTACTAAAGCGTGTAAATCTTGAGGAGACACCCCCTAGGCCTGAGGAGAATGTCCCCCTAAACCAGCAGATTGGGTAAATCCATGCCAAGCCATAGCTGTCCATCACCATCAGGAGTTTCCACAAACCTGTATGTGAAGTAGCAGCCCAGCATTTGGCAATGCTTTACTTTACTGACTGTATTTCCAGTGGACAAACTACAGACTAGCCAGGCAGCTAAACATTTCTACAGTGACCACCCTTTCCCAGGATGGTATTTCAGATACTTACAGATACTAATTGCCTCCAGAAAGGCGGGGTTTTTTGTTTGTTTTTCTTAACATGTTGTAGAAATCCAGCAGAGTGACTGCACACTATGAATATTTCTTTACCAATGCTTTTATAGTGTTACAAGTATCAGCAGATTACTGGGAGTTGTGCGTGGAAAAGAATACTACAAATGAAATCTTGCCCTGATTAATTTTGGAGCTCCAGCTTCCACAGCAGTAGGTTTGGGATTTGTTACTGCAGTGTGCTGGGCACTCTGTCTATTGCTGTGATTGAAAGTTGAAGACATTTAGCACCACAAAGAACTGGGAAAAGGTAAAGCCCTTAAAATAGAGTTGTGCCTTACTCTCATCAGGCCACAGATTTTGGTGAGAAGATACCAGAACCTGTCTTTCGAGCCCCAAAATAAAAGCAGACAGCATTGCAGCCTTACGAGTCTGGAGAACCCAGGTGCGTAATGCTGATGTGTATTTCCCTTTCAGCTGAGTATAAAATCATCCAGGTTCAGAAAAACTATAAGGGAAAAGCAGAGGTAAAGGACAGCACATTGTGATGCCATCTACCTTCAAGCATTCAGTCCCTAAAAGGCCGTGACATTTCTAAGGCTCCTGAACTTCAACAGCCTCTGCTGTTGGAGTATCCTGTGACTCACACGGTTTATTTATCCCAAGAGGCATTATACATTTGATACTTACTTCAGTTCTGGTTTGGATCGTGTTACTATTAGTCTTTCGGTTTTATAAACAGCTGTATGCAGATGATGAGATATCCAGGCTTATTGTTGTTCTACGTGTGCGTAGGGCAGTTCACGGCCCAGTCACAAGCCCAGTGAGGAGGCAGGGATCGTCATGAAGGCATGGCCATCACAGCCACGCTTAACACGGCTGTTGCCAACAAGGGTCCTGGGCAGCCCTGGTTGATAGGGTTGATCCGGAGCAGAGGAAGGTTGCTCAGTTTTACCTTCAGAGACCATTGCTGCTCAGACGCTGGCACCCCATCACTAGGTTATCTGCAGCAGGACTTTCTAGACGACGCCATGGCTAAAAACCTCACAGCTCTGGGAGGCCACGGCTGGCTGAGTCCACGCAGGTCACTCAGACCTCACCTACAGCAGCAGCTGCAGTAAGGACAGTGCGGCCAGGCCAACCTGCACGTCATCTAGGCTGCAAGCAGAGTGTGAGCAGGCAGAGCGCAAGTCACTACTGCCACAGGCGGTACATAGCATGTCCAGGGAACATGAGGGTAAACCCAACCCAGAAATTCTTGCTATGGAAACAACTGCATTTCAAATGTTACTGTAAAACAACACTGGCTGAAACTGAAGTTCGTTATACTTAGTTATATTTTGCTTTCCCTCTCCTTTTCCAGTGTCAGAACTGGAATAATACACTCTCTGCCTGTGATAATGTTTCCTATGCTATTTTTTTCCACATTATAATGCACCTTCATTCATTAATTCTATTAAAGAGTGGAATGTTTACTTCCTTCCTGCATTTGGCATTAGTTAATGAAGTGCAAGCAAACGTTAACTGAATTCTCAAAGACGCGTTATCTGTTCTTTCCTTTTTCTAATTAAGGTTCAATGCAGCCAAATGCATGTGGGGAAAATCTTATGCTGGAAGCAAATGCAAGATTCAGCACCAAATAAATGTTAATTTCAAAGCTGTTCATGGCTAAAAATAGGAGAGATGACTGCTATCTCAGAATCAACAACTGGAAGAGCTTAAAATTGAACTCGGGTCTAAAATCCAGAAGTCAGCAGGGTAGCAACTTTCAGACTGCTCATGTCTTGGCAATTAATCTCATCCCATATAAACAGACTTTGTATGCCTTGATATTTGGGCATGGATGAAAACAAGTGCGTAGGCGGAGGATTAAGAAGAAACGGGAGGGAACCTTCAGGCTCAGGGGATCTTGAATGACTTCTGCTGCAAGAAGACAGAAGTAACTTTGCTATGGGGCTACACAAAACACCCATGCACTATCCCAACTGCTCATGTTTCTTTATTTCAATAGTTAAGTAAGATCAAAATTATAGCTTCGTTGAAGTCACAGACAAAATTCAACAGGAATGTCTGAAGCTGACTTTGTGAGATGTAAAATTGAAAGATAATTTCCTCAAAGATGATAGAGACAAATGAACATTTAAAACTGCTATTAAAATAAGGCAATATACTTTGTTTCGAATAAATAGTACATTGGAAATTTATGTTTCTATTGACCATGCTCCAATTCACTTTAACTATCTTAGAGAAAGGCGAAAATATAACTAGAAAATAACAGCGACTCTCTTAAATACTTGGTGAAGCCTGTTGTTGATGCTTTTTTTGCTGATCCAGCTGTTTCCTTAAATGTCACAATATTAATTTTGTCTAGCTGTGACGATTTTAATGCTCAGTGGTAAAGGGCAACTCATTCTTTATCCAATATCGGGGCGGGAAAATGCTATGAGAGAATGTGTGGGGTGTATTCTCCCTCGTTTTGCTTTAGCTAGATCTATGTAGCCCCTTTGCCCTTCTAGTGCTGTCAGGAAGCAGCTTTCTATTGCCTTCAGGGGAGAGATGGATCCAACCCCAAGCCCTCAGTCCAGCAAGCCCTTCAGCACACTGACAGCTGTATTAACTGACTGGTTTTCACAGTAGGAAATGCCAAGGAGAGGCTCAAGGACTGAGTCGGCAGTTAGGAGAAAGCTAGTAATCTAGCTCTTGGCTGGAAGAATTACAGCCCTGGACACTGTCCTGGATATCGGCATGTAAGTCAGGCCAAGTCTTTTCCAAGAGTAAGGCATAAGCAATTACAGCTTGCAGGTCTTAGAGTTTCTGCTCTCAGCTTATACAGGAAAGTGATGTTTGGCCAGGATTTGAATCTCCTCCGAGTGGCAGGGGAGGCAAATCCTTGGTCCTACCAGCAAGGTAGATGGAGCGATGGCTAGCCTTGCAGTCTCAGGGCACGTGGCAGGAGCTGAACTGTGTGGCATTGCCCAGACACAGGTGATCTATACATGACTGATAAGCTGCTCTTCTTCCTTAGACTCTATATGTGTGTAAACAGTAAGGAGATAGAGATCAGGCTCTCACGCATATAACCTCTAAATACGCTTATACGTGTCCAAATATCCTATCCTATGGAGAGGGTCACCATCACAAAAAGTGGCCCAGAATGGGTATCTGGGCAGCAGCACTGAATAATTTAGACCAGTCTACCACAGTGGCTTGAAAACTTAAATTAAGGCTTTACAAGTTTCCAGAGAATTCCACCAAATGGCACCTGCATAAAAGTATTGCCTGTAACAGAAGCTCTAGTAGCATTGCTCACGTCCAAAGGGAGGTGAAATCCTCTCTGTGATAAGCTTGTGTGCGGTTACGGGTGTACCTCTAATTACAGGCAAGGAGAAAAAGCACGGCTTGCTCAGTAACGTACCTCCTCCCATCCTGCCAAACAGAGACAGGAACATGCCACATGATGGAGTGGTCACACTCTTACTCCTTCTCTTTCTCTCTGTGCTGTTAGCTCTCCTCTCTGCTATTATCTCCTCTGTTCAGGCTCGGTTTTGAGCTCTGCTTGCTGCTGACACACACAATATGTATCACAAGCCCGTTCTTCTGCTTGCCCTCAGCTTAATTTGCTTCCTCTCTGCAGGAAATCTAATTTGATCTACATTGTAAAGCTCAAACACGCTTATTAAAGTGCATCATCATAACAAAGACAAGCAAGAGATACAGAATATTTGGGAGCATCCTCAGGAAACAGTAAGCGGCTTTCTGTAGAAAAAGGCAAAACTCTTGAAGATAACCATCTTAGAACGAAAGAACTGTGCGGTGGAAGGGTTGCAATGCACATCAGAAAGGGGTTTGGGGAGAGAGGAAAAGTGGAGCTATGGAAGGAGATCCTTAGATCGGGGATTTGTATTTTGTGTTTAACTATTTTGGCTATTACTGCATAAGATTTCAGTGTCAACACACCAGAAGCCACAGAGGCATAAGCAACAACAAACTTTCAGCTCAGTTGAGGAGGGCTGATGCAGCTGGGAGTTCCACTGTTTTCTTTACAGCTAATGTCACATAGTTTAAAACAAAAACAACAAAACACCCAAATAAAAACTCCTTCATTTCCAGCAGTCGTAAATTATTATTACCATGCCGTATCCTAGTGTAAACAGGTTTCCGGCCCATGACTACGGCTGGTAGGCTGTCCTGCAATGCAAACAGCAGTGTGGACCTCTTCCAAAGGCGTTGGACACGGGAAAGGCTCTGCTGGGCTTGGAGTCCTGGGCATCCAGTTTCCAGCTTCTTGTTGGAGTGAGAGCTTCAAAGCTGGGACATGGAAATGGAAAGCTTAAGAGATGAAAATGTGGAGCTTTGTGGAAACGACTTTGTTCAGGAAGGAGTAAGCTGAAGGACAAGTGAGCGCAGCCAGGTCCCTTTCCATGTGGAGGGCACGCCTATAGCAAAGGAAGGAATGCGTTTCTCAAGAGGGACAAGTCTTTGTAAGTAACACCCGAGGCGAACAGAGCAGCACGGGCAGGACCCGCACTTTCGTAGAAATGGTCTTTTTTTGAGCTCAGCTAGGGACAGAGATGGGCTGTGGGCACCAGAGGGCAGCAAAGGACGCGTGGAAAGCTCAGAGAGCCGAGCCCTCAAAGAAGTGCCCTCTTCTAGCAAAGCCGGGGTGCAAGTGAATGGTGGGGGGGGGGTCGGCTTTAGAGCTTATTTTAATTTTATTTCATGCTCTCATTCCCTTTTTATAGAAAAAAATAAGTTATCATAGAATTATGGAGTGGTTTGTGTCGGAAGGGACCTTAAAGGTCATCTAGTTCCAACCCCCCAGCCATGGGCAGGGACAACTCGCAGTAGATCAGGTTGCTCAAAGCCCCATCCAACCTAATCTTGAAGAAAAAGAAAGAAAAACAAAAAAGGAAAGACAAACTGCAGCAGGATTTCCATAACCTTACAGAGTCTCAGAAGTGCGAGGGCTCGGAAAGTTGTGGATTTTTTTCTCCGGCTCATTTTGAGAATGATCATTTTGTTTGAGAATTTCTTCTGTGCTTTTGGTAAATTTGGGCCATTTTTACAGGCTTGGCTCTTGCGTTCTGACTAATCAGCTCTCTGATTTGTAAAGATTTTTTTTTTTTTTTTTTGCTGTGGATTTTCAGAGTATTTGGTGTCGCAGACATAAATACTTTTAAAGGCAGTTTTAATGCAAAGGGTTATTGCGAAGGACACTTCCTGCAGGTTTGTCACCAGAGTTGCTCCTGACTCAACCATGAGTTACCCACCTGCAACAAAGCACTCCTCTCTCACAACCAGCACGTTCACACGCAGAGGTACTCAGAAATATCTGTTGTCCACACCCTCTCTTCAGCTGTTGACTTTACTCAACAGATATTTCCTTTTGTTTCCAAAATGAGATCGTACCGTTCTTTATTTCTGATAGTACTAGAAAGTGAGTGGCACCGGGCAGGAGCTTTATCTGTTCTTGTGAATCATCGAGCACTGCAATTTACTTCTAAAGACAGCGTTAAAATCCTCATCGTGCAGGAAGCAGTATCTTTTCTGTGTAGAAAGATGCTACAGACCTTGCTGGTAAATGCTAGAGCTGTGAGATGCCAAGACCAAGCACAGCATGCTTTGACCTCTATCAGCTTCTGTATCTAATAAAATCTTACTTCTCTCTGCAAATGCTGCTTTCTTGAATTTTACCCTTCAGAAGAAGAAAAACCTGTAATCTTTGCGGCTACCTTGTACAGCGTATCCATTTGACTGGGTGTCAGGGGTAAGTAATGACTATGAGCTACTCTGTCTACTCCACACCTCTGTGCCTCAAGTATCCAGATCGGTAGTTTTTAGCATAGACACTTACTATAAGTATTCGTTGTCAATTAAAATAAGAGCTCACAATTACATCATGCACAAGGTATTTTTGGCCTCCAAGGAAGCAGTGTATTGACTCATCAGTATCATCGGCTGGCCAAGTATAGCTTTATTTCTTACCCTCTAGTTAAAGTACTGAAAAGGCAAGTAGCCAACAAAAAGACAGGGAAAATATGGACTGACACAAACCTAGAAAGACAAGGTTGGCAGAAATCCACTGTATTTTTGGCTGTAAATGACTAGGGGCTTTCCTGGCTCAAACTCCTTCAACAACATTCCTGATACCCTGAGATTTGTTTCATTTTAGTTTTTTTTCTTAAATCTTCATGCACTTTTGGTACCATCATAGGAAAGGTCATCCTACAGCTTCACACATGCTTCCTAATTTATTTCGCTTTTAATTTCCACACATTTCCAGTAACTTTCACTCCTTACAG
>JAVSBS010024559.1:0-12861 GCA_033124195.1 Coracias cyanogaster | reverse complement strand
AAGGTCTCTTCCCCTGAGCCTGCTTGTTAGTAGTAGTTGGTGTTGGCTGCCTTGAAAGTATGGTGAGTAGGGAAGATAAACATTTTTCTTATATACTTTTCTATTGCATTATCAGTTGTAGGAGAGTTAAGCACATCTGTAGAATCCAGGCCAGAACTTTTGCACACCAGGTTTTCAACACTGAAAAAAAAGAAAAATTAAAACAAAAACTTCCATTCTAAGTGAACAGGCTTCTCCTGTCATTTAGGCACAATTTCAGCCAAGGTACCGATACTTTCCAAAGCAGACAGTAGCAAGAAGCCCTGAAATATAGCTATTTATTGGCAAATACCTAATTCTGGAGAAGCCATTCCTCTCGTGTATGTTGCTAGCCCCCAGCTAAAGGCAAGATGGGTATGCCACTGACTACTAATGAAGTCTAATGTAGGCTCAGGAGATATATAATTGCTCTGGGTGATCATGTTCCCAGGAATTCAGATCAATTAAAAGGAAGCAAAAAACACTGAAAAACAGGGATAAGCAGAGGTAAAACATTGATGTTGTCTGACTAGGAAAATAAAACAAAATTATGCATCTTCTAAGAAAATGTTAGCATAAATCATGAACTGAACTTTACTGTCTGTGGAAAATATATCTGTGCATTGGACCAAGGGCATGTGTTACTTTGTACATGGTGAGATGGAGAGGTCAGAAGGCAAAGAGTTGGGAAGATATGGGGGCCTTTTTCGCCTGACAGCAGACAGAGAAGCTTGTTGATTGCTTCCTTGTTCGCTAAAAATGAACTTGTTAAAAAAAACACAAGCTGTTTGAAAGGTGATACCAACATGATCTAAACAGAATATCAAATTCAAGAGAAGCAGAAAAAAAAATCTCATAAGCTTAGATACTTCAAGTACTTGAGGGATTTTGTTTTTGGATTGCAACTGTTAAAGGAAATTCCATAGAAGAGTGTAAACTAAAACAAGTTTCTGAAAGGTTTTGTATCTTCCTTTGCTTCATATAGTAAACCACTGCCTGTTGGATTCTGGTCTCCTGAGGAACTGGGGCAAATCTCACTTTAAGGGAAATTTGTTTTCTAATTACAAGAAAAAGAATCATTAAAAACATTACCTGACTACTCAGGCCTCCTAAGAGAGACCAGACAGACTGTTGTTTTTACAACATAATTTCAGTCAGATGCCTGGGTTTGAATAGGATAATTCGAAATCCACAGAGCCCCATTTGTAGGATCTAGGAGGAATGGCTTGCAGAAGCAACACCTCAAGGGCCACAAGGGGCAAGGCTAAAGGCTAGTATGGCTTGGTTTGGGAATCTGGTAGGTGCATGTATTCCTGTTTTGTCCTCTGTTCTGGCTGCATTCTTTAGCATCTATTACTCTGAGGCAATCCATCTTGGAAAATGCTGATACACAATGCCAGCACAATTCAGCATCAAGCACACCAGTTATGGTCTCTTTCATGTGCAAACACAACTGGCAGAGAAATGTCCGTATTTTCATAGTCACTTAGTGGTCAGAGTACCAATGCAACAAGTTGGGATTCAGCTTCCCCTAGAGCATGAAGAGGTCCACATTGATATATCTCAGGAGGATACACCATGGCCTAGGCAATGGCAGGAGCGAGAAAGTGGGGATCTACACCCTTGCTGCTGAAGATAGGACAGTGTACAGCCAGTAATGAAAGAGTTGTAAGAGCTCAGAGTGAATGCATGGCACTGCAGCCCCTGCTCAAGTAGATACATTTGAAAATGGAGAGCTTGGCATTTACACTCTGCTGCAAATATTGCTTAAGCATTTTATCCAAAGACTGCTTAATGAAAATTCCATAGGAACATGGACCAGGAGATAGTCCCAGGAGAGTTCCCTTTACACCAAGCAGCAGGAAGCAGGCTCCAGCTTGCTTGCTAGCTGTCTCTATAGCCCCATGAACCTTACATTTCTGACTGAAGAGTGGTCTAGACATTTTTTTGGTAAACTCCCCTGTAGGTTTCCAATGTGATGTTAAAAAAGGTTGAAAGAAAGAAGCATGACTGCCTCTTAAATCACCCTGTGACCTTCTTGCCCTGTTATCTGGAGTCCAACCAAGCTAGTTTATTGGCACCCAAAGCTAAAGATTTTTTTTTCTCCTCAGCTGAATTTTGTTCCAGCTCCAATCATCACATAGTACATACTCAAGAGGACAGATTTAACTGATGCACTGCATGTACACGGTATCTTTCTCTGAGATGTTCTTGAAGTTGGGTTTTTATCTGTCAGTTTTCATCTATTATTTGGTAGTTAGGGGAGATACATGCAGGATTTCTTGTATGTGGACTCCCACACTTGTATAAATTATTGATTCTGCATTGGATGAGTCTCATAACTGCATGTCTGAGACATTAAATAGGATAGATCTATTGCTGTTAGCTTTCCTCAGCAGATGTGTAGTCTCATGACAGGTGTGTTTAAATTTTGACACATTGCTTCAGCCAAATTGGTTGCTCTTTTGAGGGGTTCTATGATTATTATTTTATTTGTAAAATGATGAAAAACGATCACAATTTGTTGAAGTTGGGGTCATTCCCCCTGAAACTATACAGCCGTAAAATCTAAAATCAGTGATTTTTAGGCCTGAAATTAATAGATAGTTCTTTAAGACTGTGTACAATGAAGAACAGAAAAAGAAACTTGTTCGCTTTTATATTTTTCCTTTTTATTGTAAACCATTGTTACTTACATAGTGGTACCACTTAAGCTTCTGAGTTGAAAGAAAGTGCAGTTTCCAGTATGGTTTTGGCAGATCTGGCACAAAATAGTCTGTGCACTACTACTCACTGACAGTGCTTGGAAAAGGCAAGTGAATACTCTACTAAACCAAGAAGGTAGAAAGAGCTAGTGAGACGGTAGGAAGGCTGATGTAACAGAGTCCTTCTGTGGTTTCCTGACTCCATGTTGAAATATGGATAAAACCAGGTTTTACACCTGAGAGGTTCTTTTAAAAAGGCACTATGCACAAAAAAAATCAATTTCCATAGATTTTATGGGGATGCTTGAACCTCCACAGTGCCATACAAACATGTATGTGTCTTCTGATAGAGAGCTAGCTTTAAGCCCAGTTACTTCAGAAAGATCCTTAAGTGAGATGTGGCCTGTCTCCTTCAATGTAGACATGCCCTAAAAGAGAATGCGGTGAACTAGAAAGGTTGTATTAATATAAAATGCAGAAACAGAAGAAGCCTAAATTACCTGGACTAAATAGTCTCCAGTTTGCCTTGACTAAATCATCAGGAGAGTTAATATAACTGTGAGATGCCAGATGTGTTGAAGATCTGACATATTCCTGCCCAGTATTACTGTATCATTCCTTTGATGTGACTAATGCAAATGTTTTAATGAGATTTACTAGCATTATTTATTTATTCATGTCTTTTGGATTGGGATGGTTCTAGTACTAAAGATTTGCTGTGCCATAGGGCAACAAATAGTAGATTATTCCTACAAAGGAAAAGAGTTGTCCGTCGAGAAATGAATGAAGTAACTGGCAATCTGATGGTTAAGATGATTTCTCCAGTCATAACAGGACCATATATGTGTCTATATCAACCCTTCTTTGACTCTCCTTGCTCTTTCTCACATTTTTTTCTCTATGTAAATAAGAACATGGCTCATTTTTATCCTACTAAGGAATGAAAATAAATTTTGAAGCCTTCAAAATTTCCACAAAATAAATACCTTGTTTTCAGGCCCCTCCCTTCTTCCAGTCCCAATGGGAAAGCTGTACTTATCTTTTCCCATTAATAATAACACAAATACTAGCAGTCTAAAGAAACACATTCTAATTAAAGTTAAGATTTTTATAAATATTTTTCTATTCTTCGTATATTTTCTGCCTCTCCCCAGTCATAGGAGCCTAAGACTGGTTCTAGTGAAAGAGCAGTGAA
The DNA here is from genome assembly GCA_033124195.1 of Coracias cyanogaster. Lineage (NCBI taxonomy): Eukaryota > Metazoa > Chordata > Aves > Coraciiformes > Coraciidae > Coracias > Coracias cyanogaster. The sequence continues at coordinate 8,943 of JAVSBS010024559.1, read as the reverse complement.
AAACTAACAGACTCAGTGGATAGTCTTTGAATAGACATGTCAGGAAACAAGCATGTCTTAAATGTTTTGCCGGACATTGATGCAACTACACAACTTAAAGGAAACATTTTGTGACTCTAGGGGACTTTATTTCAGTTCCAGTCCCTATATAGATTAGAAAAGACTAACACTGCTGTAAAGTATATTAACTGATATCTATGTCAAGATGGCCAAGTTTCAATCCTTTTTGTTATTATTCTGGTTACTTATAATTTGCGTGCCAGATTGTAAGGAACAAAGTGACTACTTGGATTTCAAGGGTCTCCTTGGAAAAGTTCCCTCAGGAGGTATGCTTAGACTAGGGGATAAAACTTAATGAAATAAAAACAAAAGCCACACATTCACCAGAAAGGGATAACTTTGTCAGACCTAGATGGATGTTGAATGGGTTTTTGGGCTTTACTGCTAGCAGGCTTTGCTCACATGCTCGTGCAATGAATAGATTTTCTCTTGCATTAATATTTTGAATTACCCTTCGCTCTTCTGCAGGCACCATGTAGTCAGTGCTCCTCTCTTACAGCCTAACCTCACCCTGTCGCCTGAGTAATACTCTAGGTCTCCAATTTGTTCCTAACTGAAATTAATGAGGTGGAATTGTGGAACCCATAACGGACTGTGCGATAACTCTCTGCCCTCTTGCTTAACAGTAATACCACATAGCAAATTTTACAGCAAGACTGGAACCTGTAGTTATTGAAAAGGGAAATCTGCTTCTATGCATCTCAGTTATATTGAAGGCCATGATTTTTATAAGGTGTTTTTTATCTTTGTGTGTGTGTGTGTCTGCTACAGCTGCAGCATTTTATTCATGTTCAAAGAAACAAATCTGACTTTTTTTTTTTCATCCTGTGAAATTTTCTACAGAACACTTGGCTTGGAATAAAAGATTTATGGTAGCTTAAGAACCAAGTTTCTTCAAAACTGAGATAGCATTATGACTAGATCTCATCAGTTTTAATATGTAGGAAAAAAATGCATTGAATGATCCAACTGTCTAACCAATTTGGGGAAAAAAATGTGATAATGAGGGCTACTTTGGCATTGAAGGAAACTCTGGAGCATTGACGTACCCTTCTATGAAGGACAAAATATAAATCTAGCCAATAGGATACTCTTCTGAAATGACATTTTCCGATACTCTTCTGAAATGTCTTCTGAGTACTTTATCATTATTACGGACTGATCTCCTGTTTTCTTGTCTGAATGTAATCGGACATAGAGGCAACAATCATTCATACCGGTTGTACGACTTTCAAAAGAGACAATCCTAACCCTTTAGTAAAGTTCACAGCAAAGCTGTGCTTGCACGTTTATTACCAGTGAAGTCTTAGCACTCAGGGCTCTTCAAAGAAGAAAACAGGTTTTCCCAATAAAAGGACAAGTGAATCAGCAGGCCTTTTACTTCAATAACAAATAAGAAAAAAGGAGCAACAAAATAAGCAGTTTTCTGAAGCACCAGACCTCTTGATTGTGAGCATGACATGATTCATGGCCCTTTCTTCTGACTGCTTGGCAGAGACACTGTGGAAACATATGACCTTTTACATACTCATGGGGAGAAAGATGAGTTCCTGAAAACAAAACAAAGGCATTCTCAATGAAATTAACAGGGGAGACTATCAATGCTGAGAAATCTCAGTCTAGTGTTTGCTCCTCTGGAAAAAATCTAGTCATCAGATTAGTTTGATTAATAGTATTTTTTAATATACATTAGACAAATTGATATTTCTTGTCTTATAGGAGAAGACCGTTGTTTCTTATAACAAGTTTAATTCTGCTTTACCACAGTAAATTAAGAAGGACAACTGGGTCTGTGAGAACGTAACATTTTCTATGAAAGTTCATTTGAATTTGTTAATGAAATAATGTTAGAGATATCTGCTAGCCCTTTTGTTTTAGCTGTGGCTTGTGCAGCCAGATGCAATCCTAGTGTAAGTCCAGTTAATTCAGAGGTGTTCCACTAGGATGAAGTGGTACACTTTTGGTTAATTTGGGGTTTATGAAAGAGGCACAAGGCAAAGGACTGATGACTCAATGTTAAATTTCCTAAATTAGCAGTTAGGTTCAAGATTTGTTTTGATGACAAAATATTCAGGCATAATCTTCTTTCAGATTCAATCAGTTGTCTGGTTTGGTGGATCTTACAGATTATTTCTTTTAGAGAGAGAAATTGCAGAGTGAGAAGTTTCTTTGAGGCCTTTCCATTATTCACAAAGGATATACCTAGTCTTAAGACATCAACAAAGGTGGGCTCCAAGAAAAGCTAATTTCTATACTCACTGCTCTAAATCTCTTGTAGAAAGACACTGAGCCTACCCTTTTCCTGGTTGCCTTTCTATATCTGATGACATCTACTACCTGTAAGCTTTGTTTCATTCTGCTTGAATAAATATGCTTTGATGTCACTTCTCTCTTGCACTCACACACACTAACCTGTGACTGAGCACCTACAACTGTCACACTAGCCTTGAAGGAAACCTCTGGTACAATGGCATATCTCATTATACTACTGTATTGTGAGTTGTGGCCCCTGTTATTGGAGCTATTAGTTATTGAAAACTGTGGGGTTTTTTCTTAAATTGATGTTAAGCTCTTGATGACAGTTTGTCAGCTCAGTGACACCCAACATCCTCATAGTATTTCACGTGTGCAGAAACATGCAAGAACTGCATGTGTATATTTACTGCAGTTTTATCAGTCTATAACTATACATACATTTAAGGAAGCTAAGTTTGTATGTCTAAAGCTGTAAAGCAAACACCCAAAACATAGGCATTGTAAGTGATCATACTGATGTGTTTCTCTCCTAGCTTTACACTTAGGTTTGATGTTCATTTAAGCAAATCTCATTCTGGATCGGCTTTCAAAAAGATCTAGATGAGTTAGATAGCTACATTCACTAAAATTAAGTGTTAAGAGACTTCTTGACATAAAGGTGAATGCATCTTTGGTACAGTGGTGTATTACAAGTCCGTGATTGTTTAGTTGTCAAATTGAATTAAGTCTAAAGATAAGTGAGTTTGCCCATCCAATCAAGTTTTAAATTCCCAGGAATCCTATGGTCCATTTAACTTACCATAAAAGTATAAAAGTTATTAGACTACAAAACACACAAGTAAGGCAGCCTGTCTTCTACTTGCAAGACAAGATTCAGTGCTTCAATGAAAACCACTATAAAATATTTATCTAGGTGTATTACCTGCGTATAAGAGTAAATCTGTTCCCACCTCTTCCTTTCAGGCAAAAAAAAAAATAGGTCCTGGAATACATAGAATGCTTTCACCTGTGTAAAGTCCTTAAAAGAAAATAATCTAACAGATTTAAAACTGTGATTCATGCTCAGAAAGGTTTTCCAGATTTAGTTTTAAAATCCTACTTCTCCCTCTGTCCCATGTCTCTAGGAGTGCAAATCATATGCTCTGATTTTACTTTCCTTGTACAAAGGAATGGAGAAGGGCCAAAACTGAGATTCTTTCATAGACATTCTTATTTGAACCAGTCTGTGGATTTTCCATCTGAACACTGGAAACTTGTGGTTAGTTTTGATGTTTGTTTCATTTGCTCTTCTTTAGCTATTAGCTCCTCAACAGCTTGCTGAGGATCTGAAAGCATAGCTGAGATAAAACACCTTTATCTCTTGTTCCTAACACATGCATGCATGCACACACATGATCATGTCTTGGAAATCAAGTGCATCATTTTCAGTCTGCCAAGAACATTTGGGATTTGGTGAGTTCTAGAGTCCTTTTTTTCATACCTGATTTTGGCATGCTTAAAACCCTGGAAAGTCACAATTTACTTCCCACATAGTCATCCTGGATGGCTGAGAAGCCGAGTCGTACAACAGGATATCCAGCTATTGAGTGCTGCTGTCACAGGTGGCCAGCAGTGCAGCTGCAAAGAGCTTCCTGTCAGGAGGGCAGAGTGGGTCCACAGGAAGAAATGTTCCTTTCCTCTTCCAGTCTGTTTTCAACTATAAAGGAAGGCCCAGGCTCACACTGCTACAACAGATCTGCCTACGCAGCACTTTTCAGCTGAAGCAAAATCTCAGCTAACATTTCTAACAATAACTGCCCAAAGTGGAGCAGACCATTTAGAGTGTTTCAAACAGCAGGGAACCCTACCTTTAACGCAGAGCTGCCTTTGAAAAATTCTTCAGCTTGATTGTAATACCGTTGTGCATAATTGTATCATAATTTTATAGCTCACTTAAGAGTATTCCATGATGTGCAAAAAAAGGATGACATAAGAAGCAGCTACCTTTCTCTCAAGATGTCTTCTATCTGTGAATTTTACAAGCTGACACTTCAAATCATGAGCACTAAAATCCTGGTTAGTTAAAGCCAATGAAAAAGAGAGAGGATGTTTGTTCATTGCAGTGTTAACAGAAAACATGTACAAGTTCACTGTGTTATGGGGAACCCAAGCTTATTTCCAAGAAGCTCTTGTGCTAAAGAAACACCAAGAATGGAGACTGGGAACAGTGTGAGTGAGAGATAAGTTTTTTAATACTGTTATAGTGGGTTAAACTTGTATTGAGACTAAAGGAGAACAGGCAGTTGAACAAAGAGCAGACAAGAAGCTGAATATTTTCAGTGAATATGTGCAGGGCTCAGCCATCTAAAGTGAAGAGCAATTGTAGCTGTCTTCAGAATTGGGGCCTTAATTCCAGTATGAAATGACAGTGAGATCACAGGAAAAATTTCAATTGATGCCAGAAGATTTCCTAGCCTTGATAATGTGCTCATGAAGGTCATGTGCTCCTGAAGGCAACACCATTTACTTTTATCTCTGAGTGTTTCTGTAGTCTTCTGTACTAATAAGTGGCTACTCTGTTTCAGCCTAAAGGTTTGAAGGCCATAAATCTGGGGCTTTTAACCTATACTCCAAAAATGTTTGTTACCTGAGATCCAAAAGATGAATTATGTATACCTCAAAATAGCTAATATTAATCTGCCTTGGAAAAGTAACACACAGTCATTATTTCTGAAAAGGCTGTAATTAAGACCAGTTATTCCAAGGGACCACCTGGGAATGCGAAAAGTACCTTAATGGAGTTACCAAGAACAATAAATTTATTTTGTGTTTACAGGGTTCCTTTTCTCTGCATTTGTCACATTCACCATTTGAAAATTCAAAATATGCTTCCTGATGAGGGTGTACTCCTAAAGCACTCAAGAAATAGATAATGACACAAACATGGATGGTCTTACCTTATTATCCTGGAAAAGTGTTTGTTAAAATGTCAATTTAAATAAATAAATTGTTAAACTTTTGTATCTGGTTACTCTGAAAATGGTATTTTTAAAAAGTGAATACCACAAGCCTGAGTGATGACATCATGAAGATGAATGACATCATGTAACCTACTGTGTATACAATATTGATAGTGGATTAATTACTTGTCATTTGATATTAGTGTACCTGAGAGAAAGTTTTAAACCTTACAAGTCCAGTATAAGACAAAAATATACATTTACACAACAAATAGGAAACATTACTACATTCTTCAGTGCTCTTTCTACTGTAATTTTAGAAAACAAAGTTCCATAATTATGATCATTTGCTAGCTTGAAACTCCTTGAAAATACACTCCCCCACTTTTGGTGAGAAATAAAGCAAAATTACTGCCTTTCCTTTTGACTCAGCAGGTAAGTACCTACCAGCTAGTCTTATTTTCTTGTATACAAATTAGTACTGCAAATCTGGATTGTCTATTCACTTTCTCATACTCACATCTCAGATGTCAGACAACTATGAAATCTCACGGTTTAGAGGTAATCAAATTCTAGCTGATGCCTTGTAGCATCAAAAACCTTTCAAAATACCTTCAAAATACACTGAAACTCAGTTCCGCACATTCTGTGGAACTTGTGAGACAGAGTCTACCTGCAAAGACCCAGGCTGAGAACAGGGTCTGAAGCTATCCATAGGCTCACCTCAATTCAGCATATCACTAAAGCATGTGCTTCAGTTCTATTACAGGGGGTTACATTGGGCTTAAAACACCCTTCCCAGGTGCAAAATCTTCCTCTAAAAATTATCACAGTTGTCAGGTTAGATATTTATTATAAACTTTGACTTCACTATAAAGTTGTTGAAATTGGTGTATTCATAGTACTCACCCGCTTTGCAGATTTGTAACCTTACGGCTCCCTTTCTGATGAGAAATAACAATTAACATCCAGGCAACACCAGACTGTATGGTGTAGCCAGTTTTGTCCTCGTTGTCATTTCAGTATGATCAGGAACAGACTTTAACACATCTTAGCTGGGCTACAAATTATGCTTTAGTACATGTAGGATTATATTTTCATACTGAGAAAAAGAAGACATTCACATCACAATGTTCTTTAGTGCTCTCTTACCTTTTTTTCTGCTAGAAACCAACAGTATTTTGGTAGGAGAATAGATTCTTCTTGCCTAATAAGGAAAATAACAACGAAAAATGATAAAATATGTTATTTTGTGGAAAAAATGGTGAAGATTATTAGCTTAGCCAAGCTGCACCAAGCACACTAGAGCATAACAAATGTAGACATACGCAACCCAGTTCACCAATTTGTGACTGATAGTTATCACATAAATTATCTAGAGAAACAAGTTTCATAGATACAAGATCAAATATGTTTCATACTGAGACATTGAATCAACATGATTGAACTGAGTCTAACTCTAGCATCTCATAGCTTCCCAAATTTTATAAGCCAAATCCACTAAATAAATACTATTAAATGATACCACTATATCAGTAGAAAAATAATCTTCCTTATTTTTTGTAAAAGATCATTTTATTCATGTGGTGCAAATCAAGAAAAACAGACAAAACAGACTAGTATGGTAATTATTCCTATTCTGTAAGATATACTCATGACCCTCTTTTGCAGAATTAATTAACCTTCAGTTTCACTTTGGAAAGATAGTAGAATTTAATGACTCCCCCAAATCATCTCCTTAGTAAGCCTACCGGGAATTAACAAAGCCTGCTCATACGAAAATATTACTGTTGGCAGGCTATCTCCATTCCCTGAACTTAAGGTTGCCTGACACTTTGCATTATAAAACCCTTTTATCATTTCAGGTAATAAAAAAGTCATAAAAATTTGGCTGAAGGTATTGTCTTATCTACATACAAGCTATGCAGTTCAGCCTATAGACTGAATATTGTTAGACTTTTTATACAGTTGACCCCTATGTAAGTCGACCACCAAAACAAATACTGAACAAATTACTAAAAAAACACACTAATGATGCTCACCAGAGGTGTGACATGTTAGATTATTCTTTTTCTGATGATCCTCAAACTACACATAAATCAATCAAGCCTTTGAATTGTTCTTTTTTTAACCCCCCCCCCCCTTTTTTTTTTTTTTTTTTTTTAGTTACTCTCGTTCAAACTCTTACGAATTTGGAGCAATGCACTGAAATGAAAGCTGCATTAGAATTGCGATCTTATCACTAGGAACATATTCTGGGCCAATGGGAGTTGAGTTTTGCCAACCGGCTCTACTGTTAGGATGAATTCCTACCCTGAGCAACAGGGTGAATGTTGTATGTATTTAGAAATGTCTGGGTAAAAAGCCTACTTAAACCAGTTATCTGCATACTGTATAATCTAGACAATTGCCCATGATTTTGCAAGATACTACTTGCCCACAGACTTTATGATTTATTTTCTCTAAATGTGGAAACTGTCATAAAAAGCAACATGCATTTAAATGTATCCTGTGGAAATAGAGTTTATTCCAAAACTTTTGTGCCCATACTTCTAAGTAGTCTTTTACAGTGACCTTACATTGTTCAGTAGTCTTCAAAATGTAAGATAGATATAACTTTCCATTGACAAAAAAAAAAGGATATTGTAAATTACCTTACTAACAGGTTTCAATTATTTTTATTTTTGTGCATTGCTTTGCCCTAAGCACATTATTCTGAAAAGTGTCCAGATTTGGGTCTGTCAAATACATGCTGAACTATTCTTAACTTTTCAGATTGTCTGACATTTTTCATCTAGGGTTGGGGGCATCCGCAGTCAGTATCCTTATGTTACTTTTCATTAGTTTTATTCACCACATTTTAGCAGGGAATAAGAACGGAGACAGTGTATCACTTCCAGAAACTAAATGACAATCAAATGAATGACCAACTTAGTGTTAAAACACAATATGTCCAGATCCAATTGAGGTTTTAAATTCCTGAGAACAGTGTAAGGCAATTCTCCCCCTGAGGATCTAAGAAAATAAAATGTGTGTGAGGAAATACTATAATAAACTGCTAATATATTTCCATAGGGAATACATAGGAATTTTCCATACATCCTCCTAGGATGGCAGTAAACCGGACTTAACAGCAGAAAGTAAGCCTTTCCGTAGTGAAAAAAAGAGTTAGCTGCATAGCAAGCTCACTCTAGACTTGATTTTCTGTTGAGAGATGTTGTCAGCTGTGCCTGGGGAGCTGCTCAGGTTGAATGACTGCTGTTGGCACAGAGGAGTACAGAGCTGTACTGGTTGGCTGATTGACAGGCATTTACTCATCATACCATCAGAGAATGTAATGCAAGGTGTCCCTACATTAAACATCTGTTGTGTAAGTAAGTGACTTTGCTGATACAGAAATTTCTGATGGTCAGAAAAAAAAAAGGATAGTCACATAGGATTGACCCTTTCCCTATTTTTCTCCTTCCTTATCTCTAGTTGCCAGCAAAATAAACTAATAACAGGAAAGGTATTTGGCTTTTTAATAAAGGGCTAACACTGATGTAAACCTACATCCTAAAGAAAGAAGTGTATTATATTTTGGCTTAAAAGCATACTTGCCTTGCCTTGCTTTGCCTTGCCTTGCCTTGCCTTGCCTTGCCTTGCCTTGCCTTGCCTTCCCTTCCCTTCCCTTCCCTTCCCTTCCCTT
>JAVSBS010024558.1:31914-45205 GCA_033124195.1 Coracias cyanogaster | reverse complement strand
CCTCTGGCTTCCGTTTCCCGGAAGACTTCCTGGTGATCCATGGGAGTCATAGCTCCGTCTAGCTGGCTTAAAAAGACATTTCAAAATACCGGGTCCGTTTACCTCATCAGGAAACTTATTTTTAACTTCCTTTTTTTTACTGATAATTCAGGGTAATTTAGAGCATCTTTCCACTGAAAATTTCACTTTCCAAATCTTTTTCATGGCTCGCAGTTTTACGACTTTTCCTGAATAACTGCACCTTTTCCTACTGCAGCCTCCTATACTCTAAACTCTTAGAATCATAGAATGGTTCAGGATGGAAGCGACCATTAAAGATCATCTAGTTCCAACCCCCCTGCCATGGGCAGGGACACCTCCTAGTAGACCAGGTTGTGCAAGGCCCCATCCAACCTGTTCTTAAACAGTGATGAGGCATCCACAACTTCCCTAGCAACCTGTTCCACCCTGAGAGTGAGGAAATTCTTCCTTACATCTAAACTATATCTACCGCCTTTCAGTTTAAAGCCATTACCTCTTGTCGTATCACTACAAGTGCTTGTAAAAAGTCCCTCCCCAGCTTTCTGGTAGGCCTGCTTTAGATACTGGAAGGCCACAAAGAGGCCTTCTCATCTCCAGGATGAACAACCCCAGCTCTTTCAGCCTGTCCTCAGACGAGAGGTGTTCCAGCCCCTGATTATCTTCATGACTCTCCTAGGGACCCGTTCCAAAAAGTTCATGTCCTTCTTGTGTTAGGGGCTCCAGGGCTGGATGCAGTACTTCAGGTGAGGTCTCACAAGAGTGGAGTAGAGGGGCAGAATCAACTCCCTTGACCTGCTGGCCACACTTCTTTTGATGTAGTCCAGGATACGATTGGCTTTCTGGGCTGCACTCACACATTGCTGGCTCATGTTGAGCTTTTCATCAAACAGCATCCCCAGGTCTTTCTCCTCAGGACTGCCCTCAATCCATACTCTGCCCAGCCTGTATTTGTGCTTGGTATTGCCCTGACCCAGGTGCAGGACCTTGCACTTGGCTTTGTCAAACTTCATGAAGTTGGCATGGGCCCACCTCTCAAGGCTGTCATGGTCCCTCTGGATTGCATCCCTTACCTCCAGCATATGGGACCACACCACACAGCTTGGCATCATGTGCAAAGTTGCTGAGGATGCACTCAATCCTACAGTTCATATCACCAACAAAGATGTTAAAGAGCACTGGTCCTAGTACTCATCCATGAGGAACACCATGCACCACTGGTCTACACTTGGACATCGAGCCATTTACTACAACTCTTTGAGTGTGACCATGCAGCCAATTTCTTATCTACTGAATGGTTTCTCTGTTAAATCCATGTCCTACCAATTTAGAGAGCGGGATATCATGTGGGACAGTGTCAAACACTTTGCACAAGTCCAGGTAGATGATGATGGTTGCTCTTCCCTTATCCACTAATGCTGTAAATTCATCATAAAAGGCCACCAAAACTGTCAGGCACAAATTGCCCTTGGTGAAGCAATGTTGGTTGCTACCAATCATCTCCTCATTTTCCATGTGCCTTAAACAGAGTTTTCAGGAGGGTCTTCTCCATGATCTTGGTGGGCATAGAGGTGAGACTGACTGGCCTGTAGTAGCCCAGATCTTCCTTTTTTTCCCTTTTGAAAATGAGGGTTATGTTCCCCTTTTCTAGTCAGTGGGAATGTTACCAGACTGCTATAACTTTTCAAATAAAGCAGAAAGCTGCTTCGCAACTTTGTCCATCAGTTCCTGTGGATGGATTGCATAGGGTCTCATGGACTTGCACACCTTCAAGTTCTTTAGATAGTCTCAAACCTGATCTTCTCTTACGGTAGGCAGCCCCTGCCTACCAGCCTGCTTCCAGCCCCTGCCTTTGTCTTCTGCAACTTGGGTGGTTGTGGCTAGAATGTGAAGTCACTCCTATCTGTCTGTACAGGATGTTATCTGCTCAGTCTTCCTGGTCAGATGGCCTGTAGCAGTCCTCCACTATGATATCACCTTCCCCTGCCTTCCCTTTAACCCTGATCCATAAGCTTTCAGTCAGCTCCTCATCCATCCCCTGGCCAAGCTCCATGGACTCCAGCTGGTCATTGACACAGAGGGAGACACCCCCTCCTCTTCTCCCCTGCCTGTCTTTCCTAAAGAGCTTGTACTCTATTCCCACACTCCAGTCGTAGGAGCCATCCCACCACATCTCAGCTATGCCAGTAACACCATAGGCCAGTAGGCATGCACATGTCTGTAACTCCTCTTGTTTGTTCCCCATGTTTTGTGCATTTGCATAGAGGCATTTAAGTTAAATTCATTATGCAGTGTACCATATAGACTCATTATATATTTTATGAAATTATAACAGGTCCGGAAAAGTTTAGTAGATCATCTGAAAGCTGTAGTATGGATCTCAGTCATACAAGGAAATTCAGCTTTTTAAAAAGCTTTATTTCCTTCCCTGCTCTTTTTTTTTCTTCTCTCCAGTTCTTTCTTTCCTGTTAGAATTTTTTACTATGAAAACTTTCATGCCTTTGCAGTTGAAAAAAATTCTAATATACTCTAATTATTCATCAGTCATTTCAAAATCCATTTAAAATGAATGGTTATATTAATTAATGTTCTTCAGACAAAAATATATTTTTCAGTGCTCTTAAAATGCTTTGGAGTCATTGTGCAAATTTACCCCATCATCATTCTATTGTGGGGAAAAAAAGTCATTGGACATTCTGCAGAGAAAGCAAGAAAAGACAATTATTTTATGTTCCAGTCAGTTACTTTCAAGTGACAGTCCTAATGGAAGTGGGGAATGTATTTGATGCAAGTTTGACTAACAGTGTTGAGCTGTCTCCAAAGTCACTGTTTTACTTACTTGAAGTTAGAACTAAGTCAGCAGTTTGTTGGGCTCAAGGTAAGAAGGATTCACATAGGTCAATCATTTGGAGTGGAATAAACAGCAGATACAGTAATTCTGCTTGGCAGTTACACTGCAGGCATTGAAAACTGCATCCACAAATCAGCAGTGCTTACTCAAATGTTCCATGACTCTTCTTATCACTTTTTCAAAAGGATGTCATCATTCAATGGAATGAAAATGCTGTCACTATTAAAAATATAGAACTAAGCTATAGCTCTAAAGAGTTGAAAGCCACTTAAACCTCTATCATTCTCCATTCCACTAAATTTTTAATGTTTTCATGCAAAATTTTTCTAGCTGTATTACTGGGCATCTTATTTGTAGAGGACTACACTTGCAAAAAGATATAAAACCCATTTCAAACTTAAATAACATGAATAGAGCCAAATAATACCATTTATTGAAAAAAAAAAAGATGTTTTTTAGAGTTTCCAAAAGTTAAAACATGTCAGATCTGATTTTTATTTAAATACCTGCATTTTGTTTGTCTCTTTAGCCTGAGTTTTAGAAAGGTTTAAGCATCATATGTGTTGTCAGTAAAATGTATAGGAAGCCCTGTAAGCGAGGATCAAGCAGGGACACTTTCCAATAGATCAGGATTCTCAAAGCCCTTTCTAACTTGACCTTGAACAGTTCAGGGGAGAGGGCATCCACAACCTCTCTGGTCAACCTGTACTGGTGTCTCACCACACTCACAGTAAAATAATTTCTTCCTAATACCTATTCTAAATCTACTCTCTTTCAGTTTAAAACCATTACCCCTTGTCCTATCACTACACTCCCTGATAAAGAGTCCCTCCCCATCTTTTGTGTAGGTCACCTTTAAGTACTGGAAGACTGCTCAGAGGTCTTCCTGGAGCCTTTTCTTGTCTAGTTTAAATAACTACAAGTGTCTCAGCCTGTCTTCGTACAAGAGCTGCTCCAACCTTCTGATCATGTTTATGGCTCTCCTCTGGACTCGCTCTAATGGGTTCATGTATTTTTTATGCTGCAAGCCCCAGAGGTGGATACAGTACTCCAGGTGGGATCTGGAGTGGACTAGTGGGGGAGAATCACATCCTTTGACCTGGTGGCCACACTTCTTCTCACAGGAGCCTGTATTGTGGTATGGTTTGTGATTAAAAAGTGTTGATAACACACAAATGTTTTAGCTATTGTTGAACAGTGTTTGCACAGGATAAATATATTATCTGTTTCTTATTCTGCCACCACAGCAAGTAGGCTGGGAGTAGGCAAGTGGAAAGCGTCACAGGTGGGACAGCTGACCCAAACTGAGCAAAGGGATATTCCATGTCACCTAACATCACATTCAGCAATGAAACTGTAGGGAGGAGTATTTCCAAAATATTCTTTGCTTGGAGACCATGTTGGCATGTCTGCTATGGGAAGGGGAGACTGATTGCCTCATCATTTGTTCTTCTTTTCATCTTTTTTCTTCACTTGTTTAACTATCTTGACCCTTGACTTTTTCAGTTTTACTCTTCTGATTCGCCCGTTCATCCTGCTGTGGGGACAAGGTGAGTGAGCGGCTGGTGAGCACTAGCTTTTTGGACAGGATGAAGCCACTACACAACTACATCACACAACAAAATACCAGTGATTTATATAATCATATCTTGCTATGCTAGTCAAAAGAAATGTCTGAATATGTTAAAGCAGAAAAGGGCAAGGGTGATAAGTAAATCAAGAGCTTGGTCTGAAAGGGCTTTCTGTCTCTTCCAAAAGTAAAAGTGATAAGCTTATAGCCTAGTTACTAAATGCAAATGGAGAAGTATGAAATGAAGAGATCTTTTACAGTTTATATAGTACCCTGTCAAAGTGTTACGAGTGAAAAAAAGAATAAGCAATAAGATATTCGCAATTCTACAGAGGTAATATTGTAAGAGAGAATCAAGAAGACATGCATCTTGGCAACAAGTACCATTTTCTTGGATTCATTTTCTTTCCAGACATTAATCCAGGGTTGTATACACACAGTTTCATCTTTAGGTTTTTGTGAAACATTTTTGCATGATTCAGTTTTTATATGAAACATTTTTGTATTATAACAATTTCAGAAGCATATTGAAAAAAATTCTGTGCCAAGATGTAAGCTGTGTAAATAATCACATAAATTAATGAAAATAACAAAAAGGGAGAGAAATAAAACCCAAGAAAAACAAGTGATGCAAGTGAAAAACAAGGGCTCACCACCAATGGACTGATACCCAGCCTGTTCCCAAGCAGCAGCACTCCAGCCAGCTTTCTTCCTAGTGTATATGCCAAGCATGACGTCATATGGTATGAAACATCCCTTTGGCCAGTTTGGATCCACTGCCCTGGTTGTGACCCTTCCCAGCTTCTTGTGCATCCCCAGCCTCCTTGCTGGCTGAAAACTCCTTGACTTAATGCAAGCACTGCTCAGCAACAACTAAAATATCAGTGTGTTATCAACATTATTCTCATCCTAAATCCAAAACACAGCACTATACCAGCTAGAAGGAAGAAAATTAACTCTATTGCAGCTGAAGCCAGGACAACCCCCCACAAGGTAGCCTGGGGACTCAGCAGTTTTCCTCCCTCCTCCACTACAAATGGCTCTGGTGATGTCTAAAACCTATGTGAATGCATACAACATTCACATAGAAATGAACAGCATAGCCTTCCCTGTTCCTCTTGTTTGTTTAACCAGCATAGAAGTTCTCACACATGGACCACTTCTGTAGCTGCCCCTGGACACTTGATCTATCAAAAGGTGGACCTCAGATCACAATTCCTCTAGTTGCTGGTCTTCTGACCTCTTACCCTTACTCTCCAGTTGTTCCCCTGAAAGTTCTCTAGCGATTTCACATATACACACATGTGCACACACATGCACACTCATGCACTAGAGAACACACATAAAAATACCTAGAGGCAGAGTTTAATGGGAAGGTAGAAGAGAGATCATGATCAGATCTGGGGTTTGGCCATAAAAATTCACCAACCAGCCACCCCCTCCCCTCTCCATTTTCCCACTTTGATTTATCTCTGATCCACCTTGATCCCTTTCTTTCCTTGCCTTCCACTTTTCCTCTAAACATCTCATAATAAGCTCTGAAAATTCTCACAACAATCTTAAAGCATATCTTCATAAAAAAACTCCATATAATAAAGCCATTTCGATAAGAATATACACAGAAAATCCTGAAAAAAAGAAAAACATCTTTTAAATCCCAGACACAAGAGATCACACCTATTTCATGTGCCCTTTTGTTGCGGTCCGGGCTCAAGCATCTGTGCCACCTCCCAAAAGGAAAGAGGATTGAGGGCAAAGCGAGACACTACCCCAACAAGCTCATAGGCAACCACGGAGATAGATGAGTATTTAACAGGTTTATTACCAAATATATTCACATAAAACCTTATTTACTCTATGGAGATATTACCGTATCAAAGGACGCTATGCCCACCCACTCACACCCCCTTAGTCAACTTGGTGTGGTGCGTGCATGTGTGTATATGTCGGTTTCTACCCTCTTCCGGTGTGTGGTGATGTTCGGGTCGATGACGCTTGGCTGGCAGACTCGGGTGGTTCCGATGATGATGACAGCTTTTTGCAGCAATTTTTCGTCAGCGGCACACTACTCGTGACTCAGCAGCAGCATGTGGCTTCTTCAGTGCGGTGCTAGTTTGGAATGGCGTGGTTTCTTTGGTGCAATGCTCCCAGCTTGGGGTCGCAGATTTCTTCGGCATGGCACCCCTGGCTTGGGTGGCGCCAGCAACATCTTCTTGCTGTAATTTCTTTTGGTTTAGGCAAAACGCTCTCAGCCTGGAGCAGTGCCGGTGATGTGGGGCAGGCAGCAGCTTGGCTTGGTGCCACTCCAGCAACGTCGGCTTTTTCCCTCCCCATCGTGCTCGGGTTCAGGCTTTCCCTGGCAGCGGGAGGCATTTGGATTCTTAGACTATCAGGTTTCTTTAAGCTTCTCCCCTCCCCCCTGCTACAAACCTTTCAGCGTTTGGACTTGGCACAGTTCCAGAAGCAGCCAGCGGTGGCACAGGGGGTGTCTGATTTCTGCACGGGCTCCGTTTGGCTGCTTTTCCCCTCCCATCTTCCTCCCCTGGTCGTGAAGCCTGGGGTGGTGGGGGGGAAGACTTGGCAGCAGTGAACTTTCTCTCTCAAACATCGCAGTGGAAAGAGGGAGTCTTAGTTTTCTTTTGCGCTTTTATACCTTGCCTCGTGGTACAGCTTCCGTCTTCTGATTTCCTGTTTCCGGAGGGCTCTCTGATGATTCATGGGAGTTGTAGTTCTTTTTAGCTGACTTAAAAAGACATTTCAAAATAATGGGTCCGTTTACCACACCCTTAGAATCATTGAATCATTTAAGTTGGAAAAGACCTTTAAGATCATCAAGTCCAACCATTAACCTAACTCTGCTAAGTCCATGTCCTTAAGCACCATAACTGCATGACTTTGAAACATGTTCAGAAATGGCGATTCAAGCACTTTACTGGGCACCCTGTTCCAGAGCTTAATAACCCTTTAATTGCAGGAATTTTTCCTAATATCCATTCTAAACCTCCCCTCGTGCAACTTGAGGCCATTTCCTTTTGTCCTATCACTTGTCACTTGTGAGAATAGATCAGCACCCACCTCTACAACCTCTTTTCAAGTAGTTGTAGAGAGCAATAAGGTCTCCACTGAGCCTCCTTTTCTCTAGACAAAATAGCCCCAGTTCCCTCAGCATCTTCTCATAAGACTTGTGCTCTAGGCCCTTTACCAGCTTAGTAGTCCTTCTCTAGGCCCACTCCAGCACCTCAATGTCTTTCATGAAGCGCCCAAAACTGAACACAGTATGTAGCACTCTTACATTATAAGCCCAAACCAACACGTAGTCCAAGTTTGCATAGCTTCAGTCAAATTTTTGTCTTGCTATTTAAAGAAAAATAAAACAATGAGGTCTGTTGTCATACCATCAAACAAGATTAACCCTAGTTAAGACCATCAGCGTCTGAAGATATTCCTCAAAAGTGATGCATTTTTAAAGGTTTTATTTTATGAAGTATTCAACTAAATATACACAAAAAAAACCAAAAAATGCTGACATGTGAGACTGAAAAAATATGTGTGGTGAATTATTTTTTATTCAGTCACTGTTGATTTCAACAGCCTCTGTTGATTTCAGCATAGATATAAAGGAATTTTTAAATACAGGTCAAAAAGGAACATGTACAGATTCATTTTAAAATAATCTTATTGATGTTTTGTATATCTTTTTCTCTATAAAATCTTCATGAAACCTCTTAAAGCAATAGATAAATTGTCTGCTAAAACAGGGTAGAAAATGAATAAGAAAAGATTGAAGGTTAGAGGAACAGTAAAATTCTAGAAAACAAACTTCAGAACTCAAGACTCAATTATTTGTATATTGTTTTATATTCAGTTCTTTCTTAGATGACTATGTTTATTACTCTTGAATCAAAATTCTATTGTAAAAACCACTTTTGACAAGTCAGATAAATTGAGTAAAGGAACAATGTCACTGAAAGGTAAGTAAGGTAAAATGTTAAAGTGCGTCTTCCTCATACATACATGGGCATAATAATGTCACTAGTACTCTGAATTACAGTAAGAAGCAGGAAAATTTTTAAAATTATTTTTAAAGGGCCAAAAGTACTTTAAAATTTATCTCAAAGATTGTGTTACTGGGTTGTCCTGGTTCAGACAGGACAGGGTTAATTTGGTGCAGATATTCGATACCATGATGACGTCATGCCCTGGAGGCTAGTTCCGTGGGAAGGGCAGATTGGGCAGTTCAGCTTCAGCATTCGGAGAGCGAACATGTGTGTGTATTCGGTTCGTTTGTTTTATCTCTGGTATTGCCTTTTTCTGTGTATTACCCTTTTTTTTCTTAATAGTGTGGCTACAGAAGTTTCTTACGTGTTTTTATATTAAACCTTCCTTATCTCAACTCAAAAAGGGCATTTTAAAACCTTTCTCTTTCTTTCCCTGTCCGCGGCTGTGGCAGGGGGGAGGGGGCGGGGAAGGAGCAGCGGTGCCGGCCACGAGGGCAGCTACTGCAAAGCCCCGCTGCCGTTTTACTAAACCACCACATGGGTAATACTACATACCTTCGGAATGTTACAGATTGTTGAGTAATTCTCTTTGCAACACTTTATTGCTCAAAAGAAGAAAAACAAATTAAGAGATTGAAAACTTGTGAGGCTGTTTTAATTCAGCACTTGTATAAGTGTATTTGGAAAGCACAATTTGTTTAAACTGACCACAACTTGAATTACCATGCCTGATATTTCTTTGGTATGCAAAAAGGACTTTTTCATAGTGAAACTGATAAATCTTACTTTAGAAACACGGGAGATGATAGCAAATATTCCCATCTAGATACTTGGAGAAATTAATAGAAATTATGAAAATCATTGGACCTTAACATTATAGAAAAGTAGTCTAATGTTATTTTAGAATAACCTTTTTAAAACCGCAGAGATTTGGATTTTAAATAATGGTTTTGTTCTATTAAGAGAAAAAAACCTTTTTCACACTGTGATAAATCCTTTAATATTTCATTCTCCTATTTCACCTTTACAGTACATTCCAATTTGCTTTTAAATTTATTCGATAGTTTCTCAGGAATGTGCATCTGAAATCTTGTGCATACCAATGGAACGATTTTGTCAGGTTTGTACACAATCTGAAAAAAATTCTTTAGAGGAAGCAAACACACTTGTCTTCTATAGGTTCCATGACAACCTTTCAAACATCCCCTAAGGATAAACTAATTCTCTGGATCTATTTCATCTTCTCAAACAAAGCAAAAGAGAAAAGGTCTTTCTGTTCGAAGCATGAAGTTTCCTGTCTAAATGGCAGCATCAGAAACCTGTATTTGGTCAAAGGTAGGTGCCTTTCATGAATAAATATATCCCAGAAATGATGGCATTAATTCCAGAGCAGAAGACTTGCATATACCCTTTTGCAAGTCTTGAGAATGGCACTAAAAACTTTTTATTACTATTATTTTTATTGTGATTTTCTCTCATTTAGACTTGTTCTGTGTTCTAACCAGCTGTCAGTCTTTCACTGCATGATTACATGCAGTGAAGTATTTTTTAAATTGTAGAATAATAATAATCAGAATGGGATTTTGTTACTGAATCTGCTGTTGGGGCTTTGGGTGCACCAGTAGCTTTGCAATCATTTCCACCTTCCCCGTGTTTCAGCTCCCTATGTCCAAAGTCCCCTCTGCTGCATTATAGCCATGGATCCATAGCATAACCATGGATCAAACTACTGTGACAATAATGAAGTGAGAAAGAGCTGCAAGCAACCTCCCTCCTTTACTGGAGAGCTGTTGTTTGAGCTCCTTACTCTAGTCCTTGCTTGAGTGGTGCTGTAGGTGTGCCATGCCTGGACTCTTGCCCTTCTGGGACTCATATTCTCTTGTTGGCCTGACTTCCTAGCTTGTCCCTATGGATTTGTCTTCCTACTGGTAATTATTCTTGTCTAAGCAGCACATAGTCTATGAAATGTATACATATTGACTCTATTATTCATATTTACATATGTATCAATTGTCCAAGTGAAGCTAACAAACGAATGAGCCCTCAGATTTCTCTAAGTTGCATTTTTACTTTTTAGTTAAAATTCAGAATAAATTATTAGATTGTGGAGGGTTTAAAATGTTCTCTTTTAGCAGGTTGTTATAATAACCTTGATAATGTATATATGTTTTAAGCTGACATTTTTCAAGCATTGTTTCACACTCAAAAATATTTTTTTAGAAAGTTACTTTACGAGTAACAGCTTCTTAAATCTTGGACATAATTCATTTAACCTTACTACCTGCAGCCTTTCCTTCTGAAAACATTTTCCTGTTCTTCCCATTGATTCCCTTCCCTTGATACTGTGCTCATTGGCATAGTCTGAAAAGCTCTATACCAGTGTTATTTTGATTGTTATGACTGCAGCATTCTCTAAACCTGTTCTTTTAAAGGTTCATAGCAGGTTTTGCAGCCACATGCTAGATATTAAACTTTTTCTTACATTTCTTTTTTTTTCTTTCACAGGCTAACAGAAGACTAGCTTAGGCAAGGAACCTAGGGCTAGAAGCTTGAAGTTTAGTGATATCAATCCATCACTGGAATGAAAAAACACCTGAATCTGCAAAGCTGGGAACCTAACATAGATCTTCTGTGAAATAAAGCAACAAGTATTGTTCTGCTGAATAACAGAAAATTTAAGATGTTGTTCATTGTTAGGGTTCTGCATATATTCCTCTGAAACATCCAGTACTGGTACACACTGGTGTGAGAAACCCAGGAGAGGAATAGAGACTGCAACAGACCTGCACATTCTTTGTCAAAACTCAGTGGTTTTAGTGGCTTGATCTGCAACAGCTTTAAATATTTTAGAATAGGAGTAGAAAGTAGCTCTAATGTGAATCAAGGTTATATACTAGCCACTATAAGAGAGCTGATAATCCTGGAAACCACAGCAGTCTGACCTGAAATAGTTCTGTAACTACCCTGGGCAATTACAGCTTAGGGGATGTCTTTAACATGGCCCTCCTCAGCATGTTTATGCAAGTCATGGCGTCTGCTCATAAAGCTGTGTGGACTGTTATTTGAGTCTTGCAAAATTTGGGGGAAAATTTTCTTTCTGGTGAAGCATAAATATGAAGAGGTATGAGAGGAATAGTTTTTTAATGAATGTGTATAATTCTTGCCAACAGTTATAAGAGCGCTGTACTAGAATTCTGGGGTTGTCTTTTTGCTAATGGTTACATGTAAAGAGAATTTGAAGGGTTAGTTTTTATCATATTACCACAGAGAAAAGCTGCATACAAGGAACTTGTTTAATGCAGTTTGATTAAATTTTCAGCAATGCTATTATTACACTGGCTCATTTAAGCCCTACATAGTTAGACTATTAGCTTCTAGAACTATTTTTTTTTTAACAAAACTGAACAAACCAAAAAACTCCATGGAAAGAAAAAAACATTCTTTGTCTCAATAGACTTCACAGTCATCTCAAGGGAATAGCTTAAATATCAAAAGCAGAGAGTATTATTTCTTTTATTGTACAAAACCTCAGCCTAAAAGTCTTGTAGTGAAACCCTATGTCATAGATAACAATCCATTTTAATTCCTATTTACAGAACTCAGTGGCAAAATGGATATTGATTGCAGGAATGCAAAAATTATGCCCTAAATTGTTTGTAATTAAAGTATTTTTAATGGAAATTATGAGCACGCTCCTGATTTTTCATGTAGCTCTTGTAAAAGTAGTTTTTAGCTGTTGGTTCATAGTTCTGTGTGTGTGAGCATGGTCTGAACTAACCACTGAACTGAGGTCACCTATCCTAGATGACTCAAATTTGCTCAGCTGTGTCGCTGACTTTAGGACTTTTGTACTTTCTATAGTTACAATTTGCAAGCAATGTGTTTAAAGACATAACATCACAAGATCACTATCACCTGTAAACACCAGCAAAACAAAACAAGATTTCTTGTGAAGGTTAGCCTCAAATTGTTATGAAAATACATTTTCTCCTTGTGGTCATGTTAAAGGCTCCTTTGTCAAAAAGTGCAGACCTAATCTCAGCTGAACCATGACTTAGATCCTAGAGCTGTTTTTGTCCAAGTGAGTTTATCAAGGCAAGAAAGTTATGTATGCAAATTCTGCTAGAACACCCAGAAACAACAACAAAAAATTTATCCCCAAATACAAAAATTTGTCCTGTAAGTGAGCCATATACTAGACAACTTCCTGACCAACTGTCTATAAAGATCTCAGATCTAAAGAAAGACTTTAGAGGAACAGCAGTTACTACCTGTTTCTGTGGTGGAAAAGGCTCATGATATAAGTAAGACAACTACATATGATCCTTTCTAATTGAACTAATTTCAACGTATTATCCAAAAAAAGTTATGCAATGATTTGAAATTCCAGAAAGTAAATATGCACCACTACTTCTAGAATAATACTGTTAGCATTTCAATAAAGTTTTAGTTTTTCAGTCATACTTATTAAAAATAAAACAGAGCACAATACAGCGTAGTAATATTGTTGCAAATATATCAGCTTACCCTACATTTTACTGAATCACAGAATCAAAGAATGGTAGGGTTTGGAAGGGATGACCTGAGATCATCTAGTCCAACTTCTCTGCCAAAGCAGGTTCACCTAGATCAGGCTACACAGGAATGTGTCCCAGCATGTTTTGAAAGCCTCCAGAGAAGGAGACTCCACAACCTTTCTGGGAAGTCTGTTCCAGTGGTCTACCACGCTCAAAGTAAAGAAGTTTTGCCTGAAGTTTAGGTGGAACTTCCTGTGTTCTCATTTGTGCCTGTTGCTCCTTTTCTATCACCGGGCATCTCTGAAAAAAGACTGACCCCGCGGGGGGGGGGGGGGGG
>JAVSBS010024558.1:17885-31904 GCA_033124195.1 Coracias cyanogaster | reverse complement strand
CCCCCCCCCCCCCCCCCCCCCCCCCATTGATTATGCAAATCAATGAAGCTCACAACTGAGCTAAAGGAAGAGCTACAAAAATATTTCAGTCTTCGTGGTTATTTTAATTCCTGTTTCTTTCTATTGAAAATTCCTCCTGTAATTATTACATTTGCTTAATTTTACTACAAACTAAAATAACATACGCAAACCAGATAATATTTTTTTCTATCTTTTCCCCTGTGCTTCTAGCTCTGACACATTTCACAGGGAAATGCTGAAAGAGGTGTTATTAAAAGACATTCTAGCATAAGTGTTCCAGGTAACCTGTGAAACTTTTATCCCTTTTTATTTAATAATGATTCTGTTTCTTTGTGCATTTCAATTACCACAGCTTCTTAGTCATTCTATTCTAAACGGCAGGTAACTGCAAAGCAGTATACTCTTAATTTACATTTCTTGAGATCAAATCTAATTGCCATTGATGTTGAGAGTAACACCTTGCATTTGTATATTGCTCTTTCCTTGCAGATCTCAGACTGCTTACAAATGAGATAATTATCTTCCTAATCCCTATTTTGCCAAGGAAGTAATTGAAAAGCAAGAGGTGAAGTGACTTGTTCAGCATCTTTTAAGTCTTGTACATGTATTCTTTAGACTGTATTGCCTAATTATAACTTTTTTCACTACCATATTTGGTCCCTGATAAATCAAGCATCACATTTAAATATCACTGTTGTAAAGTGTTTGTGTTTAAGAATAACAATAATAATTTTTATGTATTTGATATTTTGATCTATTTTATTTTTAATATCATATTAAGAATGCTTTCCTCTATTTAGTTTAATTAAAGCCAAAATAATGGAGTAGATAATTTCTATAAAATTATTTTCTAAAAGACTTAGTTTTGAATGCAAACTGAACTGAAGATAAAGCCAAGTGGAGTTAATGGTGACATTTAATCTTTTTCTTCAGAGATTTGGATTGTGAAACTATCATTATTGACCTCTTTTAAGGTTTCTAACTATACAATCTACCCTTGTAGACTACAATTACTTATTTCCAACAGAAATGTAAACGTTGGTTTCACAGTAAAAATATTACCCTTGAAGAAAACTTTGTACATGGTCTCAAAGACCAAATTTCTGTATTATTTTCTCTTTCTTGCATTCAGACTAGCTCCAGAAATTTCATTGATCTGGTCCTGCCAGAAAGTCAAGAGAGATCACCTGCAATTACAGTCCTTCAACCCACTCTAGTTTACCATTTCAGGCAAGCTAATGGCAGATAACTTCCTCACCCAGACTACTTAGAGGGCTTTAATAATTTCTTTAATTTAATTGGAGCACATGCTACCACAGAAGCACCAGATTGTTAGGATAAGTGGGATATCCTCAATATACCAGAGAAATGAGGGAATTACAGAGAGAGCACCTGACCTCTCTCCATTCCTCTTACCTCCTTGCTTTGATGTTGGCTTGTTATTATATTATGCAGAATTCCCAGGCAATCCAGGTTTGTCAGCTAATTTACTTGGATCTGAGACCACAATAGCACGAGCCAGCTGCAACTCTACTTGCATCACTATGATTTTACTCTTTACTTACAATTTTGAGAAGGCACCATTGGTGCTTCAAATGTGCTTGAACAAGAGCTAAGAGAAATGCAACATGGAACATACAAATGATTCCCTGGGAAGAAGTCTCAGTAGGTCATGTGATCTACATTTTGCCTAGGGTAAGAATACTTAATATTGTCTTACAATTGCTTGTACATAACAAATCCCTAAAATGCAGTGTGCTGCCAGCTTGAAGTAGAAGGATTTGACTGGTCTAATGAGTCTGACAGGTTCCTTCTGCTGTTGCACCTAAAGGTATTTTACCCAAATTGCTGCTATAAAGAAAATGCTATACAAATATAAATTGTTTTTCTCCCACTCAAGAAAGAAATACTACACTTCAACAGTATTGTGCTGATTCAGCCATCATCATTTTATGCTGCTATCTGTT
Source organism: Coracias cyanogaster (assembly GCA_033124195.1). Classification (NCBI taxonomy): domain Eukaryota; kingdom Metazoa; phylum Chordata; class Aves; order Coraciiformes; family Coraciidae; genus Coracias; species Coracias cyanogaster. Next base: position 29,916 of record JAVSBS010024558.1, on the reverse strand, counting down.
GCCTAATCATACAAGCCAATGCTGAACTCAGCAACATCCCCTCAGGAGTCTTCTTTCAAACAATCCTGCCATAGGTTCCTGTAGACCTAGCTCCTCTGCTGCCCAGTGTGATGCTAACATTGCCCGCTAGACCCAACAGACAGAGATGGCTCTTCAGTGGCCCTTCACATTGAAGGACACCACCAAGAGGCCTTAGTAAGATGCAACCAGCCCCAACAGAAGCCACACCCAACAGACTTGGTTAATCAGTTCCCGATTAAAAGAGCCCTGTCCTCTCCCACCACCCCAACCACCATCACCTTGGTGAGAGTGGAGCCACAGGTGGGCCAGGTTGTGCCACTGAAACTTGAAGCCAATAAGAAAAACAAAATATTCTGCTAGGTTGTGACTCATTCACAGGTCATCTCCAGCTTGGGGCCCACAACTCAGGCCCCAACACTTCAAGCAGGCAAATTGATACATGAATATCAAGATCTCATGGTTGATTGAAAATATCTGATCTTTGATCTCTTGTATAACTTCTAACAACTTACTGTTTAGTATCTCTAAATTTTTAATCATAGTACAGCATTAGCGGGTAAGTAATATAATCAACTTGATGTGGGTTTTAGACATGTTTCACAAATTTGGTCTTCCTTACTCAAAAAAACTTTTAGTTCCTGTATTTCCTGAGCAACCTTTCATGACAGAAACAGCATTTGGAAAGTATTGGGAAGCTGAAGCCTTTCTCATAGCTTCTCAAAAGGACCTGAACATTGAGATATAACTTCCAGCAAATGACAGTGGTAATTATGTACCCTGGACTTTTCAATTTTGAATTTGTTGTAAACCAAAGGGTCTGAGTATCAGAGTGTTGAGTACCTTAATAGCCCTGACCAGCCTCACCTGGGGCTTCCCGCTACCTCTTACGGGCTCAGGGTCTGAAGACCTTTAGTTCTGGCTTGGGTTGTGCTGTAGCTGTGCTGGTCTGCAGTCCTTGTTTCTGAATAGACTTGGGGTCCATTTGGACACAAGTCTTGTCTCCTACTTCTGCTTACACTTTCCTTCTTGTACAAAATGGACTTTGGACCTAGTTTGTTCCTTTGCATTATTTGGTGCTGTTGATGCACACCTTTGCAGGCTCCTAGTTCTGTCTGTTGTTGTCAGTCCCTATGGGACTGCAGCTGCCCATGAGTGCATGGTCTGTGCTGGGGCTTGTTCCCCTCACAGGGCAGTTTTTCTGCTCCCTGACATTCAAACACAAGATATTTATTCATGCCGTACAGTCAGAGTCCATATCCCTCTCTGAATTATACTGATTAGTTTAGTATGTCAGTGTGAAATAAGAACATTTTTCACATAGGTCAAACAATTTATCTGATAGCCATTCAAACTAATGCTGGAAGGCCAATAGCATGGCTTACTCTCTTGTGAACAAATTGCAGAATTCTTCGAGTAATTTATTAGCCTAGTCATTTCTAATTCAAGAGTCCCCAGAAGCCACGGCTATCTGCTTCTGAATAACATTATTATCCTAAAATTAACTTCTGAGGTCACACTGCAGTCAAAAGTTAAATATGTCATGCAGGAAGGTTTTGTTTACTTATATTTTCTCTTCACGACGCCAAGGAAAGCAGTAACATACTTTTCTATCTGTTCTGCGTTAAAAAGCAGAATTTGCATGGAATGTGTATTGAAGAAATAATAAGACCTTGTGAGACCTATGACATCTATAAGTATTCATCTTTTTTTTATTATAATCTTGGTTAGATTTGCCATCCAGTTAACTGGCAACATGGAGAGGTTACATGCAGCACTTCCTGCCATTCAAGCAATATGCTGTATATCTTTTCCTACTTTCTCCTAGTCCATCAAAATGCACTAATGAGATGCCTTCCCATTGCCCACTTCTTAGTGCAGTATATATCTCACAACAGGGAACTTATTGAAGAAAATGAGATACCTCTATTAATTCTTCAAGGGACAGAGAAAGGTAATGGTTTCAGGAAGTGAAAACCTCATTTTAAGTGCAGTGAATATTTCTTTTAATGGAAACTTCTATATTAATTTGGCAGGATGATAGCAGAAACAGAGTTTCATGAGTAATTTTTTTCCTTGTTTTGATTGATGGAGTCACCATTGCCTCTGGTAGTTACAATAACAGGTTTTTGCCATTTACAGAGGAACTATCTGCTTCCTCACAGAAAGTCTTCTTCATTGTGAATATAAAGAGACAAATGTACTTGTGGGACACTTTGTCCCCACAGGAGTTGTCAGACTTGAGATATGGAAGAGAACTGAGAAGGTGACTCTCCTAGAGTCTGAGAAATCATAGGTGTCACAGTTAAGAGCCTCTTTGAGAATAATCTGTCTTTCTGGACTAGGTCATCTAAAGAACAGTATCATAGATTCACAGAACAGAGCATAGATGTTGGAACCACTTCACAAAGTGTTACAGTTAGTGGCTGTTACTCCCTGTTCTTCACTTTTATTCCTCATGATTTGTGCAAGAATGATGCCACAAGTTTCAGCTACAGGCCTCTGATGAATTGTGTTACTACTGCCCTGGTCCCTTTGTCTTTCTCATTCACTTCATGAGGAGCTGTCAGTAGGATGGAGTCCGTGTTCTCTTCTTTGCCCATGGTGTTTGGTTCCTTTTGTTATGTGAAACGTGGCAATTCCTTGCACATAAAACAGATGTGCTTCATGGGAATTGATTTATCTCAGTCACCTTTAATGCAGTAAGTCTCTTCTGAAAGCGAGTTGATCATCTTGTTTACTCTTCACTAAATTCTTTTCACATCTTCTATTGGTTGGAAAGGACTTTGTGTGATGAACAACCTCTTTATGAGCTGCCCGAAAAGTTTTTTAGGACTAAATGGGGGAGAAGTTACTGATCTGTATACTCCAGTACAAAAATCTGGGGTTGCAAGATTACTAAATTGAAATACAATTTTACATAGATTTCTACAGAGTGAAGCTATAGCTCTATGAAATTAAAAAAAAAAAAAAAAAAAAAAAAAGGTTAAAAATATGCCTTCGGTAGTAACCTCTGAAAAAATGCATTAGCTTGGAATTGCTTTTTTTTGTTGCTTTCTTTGATGTCGTATAATGGAGCTGCTGAATTAACTCCCGGCTCTATAAATATTAATGATTCTATTCATTCAGTGAAGATACCTGATAGATATTAGCTGGTGCAGCAAAAGATGAAGAAAAGTCAGTAATATAAGGAAATTATGACATTTCTTCTGTTCCATTGATTCTTGGCAATAATGCACCACTGCTATGAACCCTAAATCAGAGTGGAAAGCAGAACATTATCCACAATTATTTTAAAAGTATTTCATCTCTGCACTGTGAAGAAAGCACTTGACATTGCTCCTTATAGCAGAAAATTTATGCAGAGTACCCCAGGTTCAAGGCTTGAAGTTTCTCTTTTTTTTAGCCTAGATTCAGTGCAATTTCTGCTGTCTTTATAATCACATACTTCAAACCCCTCTGTCCCTGACAGGGATTAGAAGCTGCTGGAACTTTTAAACAATTATCTTCTGCTTACATCATATGTGAATCAAGTTTATCAATTAGTTTCATGGATAATCATTAAAGGGGGGGGAAATTAGCAGTCCAGACTCTAGTCTATTCCAGGTTTTTTAGGAATGTGTACTGATCAGTGTCTAAAACAATACTTAGCTTTCTTTTCCATTCCTTGTCCTAGCCACATTATCCCTAGCCTAGTTCTGCTACAATTTTGGGCTTTAGCCTAGTCTTTAACTCCTTCAGGCATTTGCTTTACAATGACTCCCATATTTGCTTGGCAGTCCCAGCCTGAACACCTGAATTTCAGTGCTTATCTCCCTCTTAAGCCAATCTATGTCCTCTTACTAGTCTACTACTTTTTTTTCCTTCCAAATTATGCATTCTAAATTCTTCTTTTTTTTTTTTTTGATTGGTTTAATCTATATTTCTAAGACTAAACAGCAGCAGCCACAGGACTGAGATAATTTCTCATATCTTCTATCATATTTTGTATTCAGAAGAACAGTGGACACAAAAATTGAAGATTAAATAGTCTAAACTAGAGGGCAGATAATTTTTTTTTTTTTGACAAATTAATTGTCAGGTACTTTAGGGACCAGCCAGGCTTCTACTCAACATCCACAAATTCAGATTTTGCAAAGGCATATAACTTAGTAGTGTTCTTGCAGATTTCCACTGAAATGGCAAATGTCAGTCACAGGGTAACACAGTGAATAAATTAAGACTGATCCAAAGCAGTAAGGTGAAATAAGATTTGACAGGGAAACAAATAATTGGCTCTTTCCAGTTAGAACCAAGCAATACATTGCCCTGATTTCTCATTGTTGGATGCATCTAATTCACTGAAGTCACCATTAAGAAGAAAAATTCACCAAAGGGACAACCAACACACTGAGTGAAGTGGAAGTCTAAACCAGACACATTTCTTGGAGAATTTCAGCCAAAGTTGTTGTACTTTATGAAGATAAAAACAACTAAAATATTTTTTCGCTATGAAAAGTGTCTCTTTACTATATGTAGGATCTCTAAATTGAAAACTATAAATCTGTGCAATAAGAAATAACTTTTGCAAATGCTGTAATATAATTATGATCAGACTTTGCTGGAAAATGAATGAAGATAGAATCATAGAATCATTATGGTTGGAAAGGACCACCAGGATCATTAAGTCCAACCTTCATCTTAAACTCTGTCTAGCCACTAGACCATAGCCTCAAGTGCTATGATATAAGATAATTTTGTATCTTTAACAGAAGGACAATAAATTTTCCTGTGGCAGTCTGAATGGAATAAAAAGAAGAATGTATCAAGTGAGAACAAATTAAAAGCACCCACAAAACTTAAAAAAAAGGATCCAAGAGAAATTTTGAATATAAACTTCTTATGATAACCAAATTCCTTTTGAAATGTCACAGGAAAGTACATGATTGTGTAATGATCTCAGATGGCTTCTGCTTTACATTCAAAGCACAGTCTTGTTCAGTTTATGTGTACTCAGTCATTTTGAATGGTGATTTTGGAAGTATTTAAGCAAGTCTAATACTTAGAATAAGACGGTTAAAGAAGCCTGACTTTCTGTACTTTCTTCATGCAAATTATTTTATTTCACTAATAATGGGACCGTTCATTTTATTTAATGTGTTCTGTGAATTACTCCAGTGAGTATTAAGTAAAGGCACCTGAAACCAGGCACTAGAGACCAGAAAGATGTAAGCAGAGCAGTCTATATAGGACTCTTTTTTTTTACAAATGAGATACTGAGCTCTTCTGGAGTAAGAGAATCTAGTTTTATGCTCCCACGTTGAATGATGTAATTTCTACTTCAAGTCTTTATTTTGCTTTTTTGTTAGGGAAATACTACTGAAATGATGTTACAGTGAAAGTCTTGGCATTCTGATCTGTCAATTAGAAACCAAACTATAGTAGTCACTGTATTCTAGATATTATTGGATGAAATAGCCACAATTGTCATAGAATTAACCTCAAAGGTTATTTTAACTTATTTTTGAGAATTTCTGACAAATTTAAATGAGGTAGTTATAGACTTTATGAAAGAGCTAGTCAGAGAGATAAATTTTGGACTTATTAGTCATTGGCTGATTATGTTCAAATGGAGTCTCTAAAGCTTGGTACTCAGATACCGAAAAACATTGCTCAAGGAAGAAGAGTTCATTAATCAGTTTAATATACTGAGGAAGTGGGGATTCAGATCTTGAGTCTTCTGGACTTCTTTTTCGATAACGTCAAAGATGTTATACTTACCTGTACTTGAAGCAATCACAAGAAACTTGACTGGAGTGCCATATCTCCAGCTGAATGAATAAACATCTATATAAACATATATAGAACTAGCAAAGATTCTGCAGAAATGATAAAACAGAGATTTCTCTCAAATTTAACTAAACACTTCTACATTGTAATTTATCTCTACCCAGTTTAATTACACTGTGGTCATACTTCCTGTTTCCATTTTCCTTTTCAATTTGGATAGCTGAGGAATTTTTGTTGTTATGTATATGCATAATCTGTTGTGTGTATATATATAAATCTGTGATAAAGCTTGATGCAAATATTTAGAAAGCATGTGCAAGTTCTCCTGACAAAGCTTTTTGCAGAAGAGGGCTACAAGAACAATCAAGGGAATGATGAGATTAATTTATGACACGAGTCAGAAGGAGCTTGTTATGCTCAGTCTGAAGAGGGAGATGACTGCTGCCTTTGCTACCCAATGGACAAAGAGGGAGCCGTGGAGAAAAGAAGCACTAGGAAGAGACAATTTAATTACAAAATGTGAAGATAAGGAAGACTGGAGGTGGATTGGTAGGTTAAGTTAATAATAGGCATGTCATTTTTTAAGAAATATATGGACTAAGGCTATTAAAATCAAGCCTAATTTTGTTCCAGTTTTCAATGTAAGTAGAAAGTAACTTTCATTTGACACACTTTCTCATTAACAAAAATAAACAGAAATTTTCCTTATGAAAATTAAACCTACTTTACTTTTGATTATTTTTGTCCTTCTATGATTAGAATACAGAGACAGAAACTTTCTTATCATAGACTATTTTAGGAAATTAGTCTGTGTATTGCCTTTGTCTAGACCTTCTTTAAGTACTCCTTAAAACTTCAGTAATTTTCTGGTTCAAACTACTGGTTCTGTTTTGCTCTGCCCTTCTACTATCATTAATATTCACACTTCTGAGAATGGAAGTATGAACAGAACTATCAGATATTTTAAACAGATAAACAGCAGAAGGTATCTTGTAGGCAAGTTTAGGTTCCCGTGGTGAAACGCTAACTGCGGTGAAATCACTGACCAAAACCAAATAAATCTCTTACCTTTTCCCATACAGTTTTCTGAACTTAAATGATAAACTCCTCATGGCAATGGGCTTTTATTTCATATTAAATGTATACAGAGTTACTCTTTCATCAGAAGTGAGTAACAGTGCATGAAAAAACTAAATATAATAATACACTCAGGGGTTCAGTTAATAAAATGTTCACACTGTAGAGCACTTAAACTACAATTTGCAAAGTTAAGTGATTTTATTTAATCCCCATGACACTAATGCAGAGGTCAAAGGGATTGTTGTTTTCAGGGAACAGTCATGTTAGTAGAAAAGCAGGCTAGGGATATGTCCAGTAAGAAAAGTGACAATAAGAAAATAATAAATATAGAGTCAGAAAAACATTATAGTAAAAAAGGGAAGTTAATTTTGAGACAAAAGAAACAGGAGTAAAAGAGGTAGTTCCAATACCTAAGAGGAAATATTCACTGGCAGTCACTCTTCTTACAGTCCAGTCCCTACAGATAAGTGTTTATGTGTATAAGCACATAATGTTGGAGAGCAGGATGGGAGTCTTCCACAGGAACCATCCCACCAGCATGGCTCCTGGACCACACTGACATCCTTTAGCACAAAGCCTGTGGGAGACACAGGACAACATTATCCAGTGCAAACTGATTGGACTTGGGAGGCTGCTTTACCGTACCATTTGGTATACACTGCACATGTTTATAGATAAACATATGCCATAAAACAGTGCCAAATCAGTTGCCTGCAGATAAACAGTAATTTGTATGCTGATGTAGTAGAGGAACAGTAGAATGAAAAGCAGCCAAATTCATAACCCCTTCTTTACCCTATTTGTATGCAGTGAGCAAAGTATTTGGTCATATCTTTATGAATTACCTTAAACCACCTGTACTCCCAAGTAAATTATACCATTAAATAACCTGAAAAAAACCAAAACTGAAGCTTTAGGATGGTGGAATAGAGGAAAAATAACATGTAGAATCAGTGATACAGAACTGAAAAGAAGCAGTAAAATGAATATCTTATGCAATTTTTTTCTTCATAACACCAGTAGCAACCATGGTATAACCACCAGTGCTGCTGAGTCAAATTATGCTTAAAAAATAACTTACGGTTAGTATGCCTGAAAACATTACAACAATGTATTAATGACCTAACAGTGGAAAATGTTATGTTTAAAATGTAAATTAGTTTTTCTTTTGAAGTATTATCTTTTAGATAAATAGTTGTTGTCCTGCAGCAAGGTTTGTTTCTTGTCTCAAATCATGATACAACATGTATGATCCATGAATTACGACTGTGTTGTGGAGGCTTACTCGAGTAACCTGATTTACCTCAGAAATTTTCCTCACCACGAAGACTGAAATACACCCAAGTCTGCAGAGCTATTTTGGCAGAAATCTAATGCACAACCTTGTAAATACTGAGAAAGACATAAGTAAAGTGTGTGGCTTGGTTTGTCTTTGGAATCAATAAAAATGTGAGAAGACAAGCAGTTTCTGAAGAGCTTATGAAGTCTTCTGTCCAAGGTCATTTTCTGTCCAAGGCTTGGGAAAAAGGCATGGAGTATTGTATCAGAAAATCCAAATTTATTCACATTTAGATGTTGTTTTTCATTGGTTGTGGAGGGTTTTTTTTGTGGTTTCAGTTTGGGTTTTGGTTGGTTGGGGGGGGTGGGGGTTTGAGTACTATTAAATTGTGGTGGACAGAATACTTTGGGTATTGGGGAAAATGCTATCCTACAGTGGCTGAGGGAGTTCCTGCAGTACAAACAGTTGCAGGCAAGGGAAAGTGTCCTACCTGTCTTCTTGGACATCCCTGGGTTTTCCAAGTTATCCATAAAGCTTTGCTTCTATACATCTCCAGTGGTGTCTTTAAGTGCCTGGTCTATTTTCTACCTAAACTGGAACAAAATCTATTGGAACTCTGTATAAGGAATCAACATCATGTTATAGTGAAGTCTCTATAGTGATCCCAACATCCCTTTAAAAAAAATCCAAATAAGCTGTGCTAACCCCTTTTTTTAAAAAAAAAAAAAAAAAATTACCATATTTGGGAAGATATTAATGGTGTCACCTCTTTATGTAATATTAACATGATTAGTTGTCTGGAAAATGAAACAATTAGGCAAGTTTGCTAATCTCTGCGTGAGAGACAGACAACTCACTTTTACAGCCCTGCAAAGGACTAACTGAATATTCGCTCTTTCAGACTCTGAGTGCTTCAAGACAACCCTATACTCTTGTAATAGACTAGCATATAAATTCTTGGTTGAGACAAGATTTCAGGAATGTCCCTGAGCTTTGCTTTCATTAATGGCAAAACTGCAACCAGAATGCTGCTTTTTTTTTTCCTTTTTTCCAATTTCTATTTTCAACTCCATCATTTCCCCTCCACACTTGTAGTCAGAGATTTTGGGTTCCACAGTAGTCTAAAAACTAGATGTTGTAACAGTTATTGTCAATTGGTTTTGGATTTTTGTTTTCATGCTTTTTGTGATTATCAGAAAAACACAGTAAACTCACATAACTTGAATGGGGTCTTGAAAATGCTTTAGGTGAAAGCAGGTATGCCCAAAACAGAAGGTCTTTGACATTTACATTGATCTTTCAGTTATAACTCTCAATATCTAGTTACAATATCCTGGCACACACACACAAAAAACCCCAAAAAACCCAAACTGTTCATTTAAATTGCTTTCTCTTTGAATGTTTTCGTAAGGGTAGTAATGACTAATCAAAACAAAGCCTTATAGAGAAGGTAAGGATCTTACCTGGATTGCAAACTACCACTTTCATGGTTGCACTGTAATACTGCATAGTTGTGTATTGTGGGCTTCACAGAATACTTATTGGCACTTTGAGGGGATACAGTATTCTGGTACGTGTTTGAATTCACTGTATTTTTATTGTAAATGGAAATATCCTGTACTATCCAAAGCTTTATAGTATATGAACCCTTCTTCTTCTAAAACACTGAATGCAGAAGCTGCTGACAAAACCACAGAAGAAGGTTGTTAAAACCTGTCGTCTGCTGGTGCAAGCAGACCGACAGTCTCACACGGAATAAAGCTGAGCTCTTTGTTACAAGACAAAACTAGAAAGAATTTTTAAGCATCTGAATCCAACTATCAGCCTGTTTTTCTGGTAGTTGCCATGAGTTTTTATTGCAGCAGGAGCAATAAAGAACAAGACAGCTAAGAAAAGTAAGACTTGATGGGATGATTCTGAGAGAATCAGAAAGGATCCTGTATAAATATACACATGCACAAGTAAAATAAAGGGCTGTTCTCAGAGTCTATTTCTCTTAAGGGCTATACTCTGAGGAATAGGTGGCATTCATGTATATTTTCTCCTTTTTGTATCTTTTTTTTCTTGTCAGAGAAAAAAAAACAGTGTTGATTTTTACCCTTAAAAAGATGTTCAGACAATGGAAATTAGGATTTAGATTAATTATTTATTAACTTCTCTTTTTGAAGAAAGATTCAGAGTTAGAGTTTATCCAAGTAGAATTAAAGCAATATCAAATAATAAAAATTTCTGACAGAATGGAAATTTTTATTTACCAAAACTGTTGCAATGTAAAAATGGCATACTTTTTTCCCAGCTGATAACAGCTCCAGGCAAGAGAAAGGAGAAATGCTGATATTAATTTTTAAATATGACTTTCTAATTTTATGACCATCTAAAATTATTTGTATTTATGTATTTTTATTTTATATTTTTTTACTTCTGTTTTTTCTTTTTTTATATAAATTTAATGCTCAGGTTAGTTTCACATGGAGATACGGTTGTTTTAGAATACAAGATTAGTATATATTGAGTGAATGCTAGAATGGTAACTACAGTGGCTTTAAAACAACGTAAATATTGTTATTAATAATTTGAAAGCTGGATAATTTTGGACTACTTAGGCAAGAACATTTCCATTGTTTCGATGTATGAGGACAAAGAGAAACACATTCGTCTTACTGCTCTCTGTCACAAATTTTGAATTAAGAAAAGCTAAACAACTAATCGCAAACACATTGATTTTATTTCTTTACATTCCAATTTTTAAAAAAATGGTTTAATATAAAAATTAGGATTCTTATTGAAGATACCAAGAACTGTAATATAACCAAAATTAATGTTTAGGATTTAACTTCCAATTCTAAACTTATTTTGTATATGCAGTCTAGAAAATTTTCATCCATTCTTAAATGCAAAGTAAGGCTTTCACACTACTACTGCTACTAAACTTTATGTTTCATTGTAGCTAGAGCATATAAAGACTAAGACAATATATTTTTTATGTATATTTGCTCTTTAACCTGAAGGAAATTATCTACATTGAAAAAATACAAGGAACAGCCTCAAATAAAAACTGTTGAAGTACAAAATCATGTTACAAGGACAATGTTAAAGGACGACAAAGAGCCTATACAAAAGTAAGGTACCAGTTGAAGGTAAGGATCATCACACTCAACAAAACACCTAAAAGAACAAACCAAACAAAAAAATTCCAAAACAACAGAGACCATGTTTGAAAATTGCATGCATTTGACATGCATAAAACAGTCATCTTCAAGAATTATTGAAGACAACTTAAGGTGGTCTGTTTTCTGAACCCCTCTGGGAAATGTTACATTTACAGGAAGTGAAGATTTACCATTTCCATAGGAACCTGGCAAGCTGGAGTATGAGAATCTATTAGAGGTGGTTAGGAGCATCGATTGTGAAAAAAGATTTTTTGAATTCAAAAGAATTACTTAATGTAAGAATTTTAATGGCTGAATGAAATGTCTCTTAATTTCCAATTGACCCACAAGGGCTTTTTATGTTGAACATTTGATAAGATTTTATGATAATCCTTTAGATAATCCTTTAGTTTTGCATACTAAGAAACCTTGAAATGGAAGAAAGGTTTCTTATTTCAGTTCTAATACAATCACTGAATGTAGGAGTGTGCTAACATTCAAAAAGCAAATTATTCCTACTAAAAGATAGCAGACATGGAAGCCCCTGTTGCAGAGGGTTTCTGTCTACCATTTTTATAGGTGGGAAACTAGATACAATTTTGGGTTTAGTCATTTCATCCCTGACTCTGAAAAGTGATCGACAGTGGGACTATCTTCCCCATGTGATGGGTGATTTGCTGCTACCTTTGCCTAGCTCCATATTTTGACAAATGAAGACATCTCTTTTCTCTCCCTA
>JAVSBS010024556.1:0-10410 GCA_033124195.1 Coracias cyanogaster | reverse complement strand
GTGGGCCAACCGGGTGGCCAGGCGCTGGAACTCCCGCATCGCGCGGCGCCCGTCGCGCCCGGCAGCACCCTGGGCCCAGGCCACGGCCCGGCGGGCGTCCCGCGAACCGTCGTAACCACACACGACCGGTCCGGTGGCGGTCTCCGTCATGGCGTCCTCCTGCGGGGCGGCGAGCGGCTCCGTGGGAGTCCGGGCTGTGTGCTGCCAGCCTTCAAAGGTTTGGTTACAGACTTATCCTGGAAATAAGTGAAATAATTGTATCCTGAAGTGTTACTGATGGGAATGGAAGAAAAACATATTTAAAAACCTCTCCTGTGCTAGATGGAGTCTCAGACATCAAAAAAACGTTGATGACAGTGCCACGTGAAGCCTGTGACAAGTGGCAGGAGGCAGCCTGTTAATAGCCAGAGACACTCGGCTGGCAGAGTGTAGGAGTAAAAGCCAGGAAGCTCGCTACTGGGCTTTGGGAAAACTGCTCATCTGTCTGATTCTTGCTATTTTGACTTAACTGACTTCTTGATTCTTTTAAAATTTATTTTTCCTTTTAATGAGCCATCTGGGTGCTGAAGACCCATAGCAGGGAAGTATGTGTAACGTTGCTCTCTGAGGACTCATTAAGTGTTGCTAAAAATGTCGATGTAAAGGCTAATGAAATGGAAGTTTTCTTTTCGTCTTTCTGAAATTAAAAGTAGCGGCTGCACCATGAATCTTGTTTTAGCACAGAACTTGTGTCTGCAGTGGTTCCTTCAAATAGGCAGCTACTTTGGTTTCTCGAACATCACTTCTAGAGGATATGTGACTCTTAATAGTCCAGGCTTCTACCCTGGAAGTCCTTTGGGCCCTCTGTGTGTGTGTTGGGTTTTTTTGTATTCTGTTTTTCCTGACCTTCGAGATGATCTGAGGCTGGGTCACTCTAACTTCATTTCTGCTGTGTTCATGAGCAGACAAGTATCAGTTCTCCACCAGCGTCTGTCTCTGGGCCAGCCTCGCGCTATCCTTTCCACCCAGCCCGGACAGGCGGGTGTAGGCCAACCCGCCCTAACAGCAGCGTGGAGATGGCCGGTTATCTACTGCTCTGCAGTGCCGGAGCCGAGGCAGACCAATGTGACCGTCCCAAGACCTAGTCGCAAGGCTGGCCCCATCCCATTTGTAGTGCTGTTCTCTGGACTAAGCGAACCAGCAGTTGCTAGAGTGGGTGTTGTGGCTTGGACCGAAGCGAACAGGAGTAGGTGTGACTGCAGGAATGACATCTGGTAAAGTATCTGTTACTTTTTTGAACTGTTCTGCCTCAGTAAGGTCTACCAGCTTTGTAGTTTTCTCCAAAACAATCTTCCTCTGAAGAAGATGATTGGCAGTCTAAGAGGGTATCTTCTGAGGCACTAGCCCCCAGTTAAAGCAGGTCACGGTTGAGATCTCCCACTCCAATGGCACCTTATGCCCAGGCTGCTCTGGTTGGACTCTGAGGTGTTACTCAGCCCTGCTGCTGGGGATCGGCAAGGGTTGTAACATTGCTGTGTGAAAACTGGGTAAAAGTGGTGATAGACCAAGTTGTAGGAACCCCGTGCAGAGCAGCAGTAGGCTTGGTAACATCTCAAACGCTTGTGTGAACTGCGCGCAAACAGACTAACTATGAATTACAACCGAGGTGTGTGTTGGTCGTTGGGCACATAGACGCTTCATGGTAGCAACGAAGGGTCTTTGATGTGCTTGTAGTTTAAGGCCTGTGCTTTCTCTACACTCAGGGGATGGGCCGGGTACTACGAGTATTTGAGGCTTGATCCATCCATGTTGATGAATGGAATGAGGAGTTACAGGTTGTGTGGTAGCTGTGTGTACTCGCCTAGACCCAAGTGCTGCGTTGCTTCAGATCAGCAAAGGCAGTCGTTCAGGTTGACCTCTCTCAGGAGTCCTGCAGTAGCTCCTTGGGTCTAGAGCGAGGCAGTTGGTTCCTGGTGGGCTTCACTGCTGGGCCCCTGTCACAGTGAGCCCGTGAGGGGCAGCTCTGCAGCAAACACGGAGGAGTGCTGATCTGGAGAGACTGGCGTGTAGTTAAGGACATAGGTCTGTTGCGGTATGTACTGTCTGTACTGTGCGGTGGGAACACACGCTTTTCCATATAAACTCCCAGCAGGTCAAGAAGCATAACCTATAACTGCAGCAGTGAGGCTACTTCCCTTGTGTCCAGAGTGGAACACAGTTTTTAATAGTCTGTTGTAAGGAACTCTGTACTCTCCAGGGTGTAAGCAGGAGGCAGGCCGTCACTTCCACATCCGAGCCGCTCCTGAGTCTCTGCTGGGCCTCAGCCATGTGCTGGCCTGGCCAGATATACAAGATAGTTCAGGTGAAGTAGCCCACACCATCAGACTTTCAGGACTATCTCTGAGCACGCCTTCTGCTCCTCCCTCCATGCAAGCTGCTGGAGTTCTTTCCTCCTGTGGCATCAAGGTGTGTGCCATCAGGTTTTCACCACCACAGGCATTGTAAGAATTGTCTGCTGGCTGACGTGTGTGACAGGAGGTGTCTGTGCCCTGGCTGGTGGCAAGCCTGTGCCAGCGGAGCTGCTCGTTGCCATACAGCCTACTGATACGTGCCCTCTCTTGCTTCAGGTCTTAAGCAACATGGGAAGAGAAGACTAAAGTTCCATCATGATCGGAGGCTTATTCATCTATAATCACAAAGGAGAGGTTTTAATCTCTCGAGTCTACCGGGATGACATTGGGTAAGTGCTTCTGTTGCATCCCTGATCTTTGCATTTCTGTCTCATTTTGGTGCAGACAACAAACCCGAGCTGCTTTGTTCTGCATTAGCTGTGCATGCATGTTAAGACTGCAACTCAACCTGCTGCTCTAGGCTTAGTTCCAAAAAAAAAAAAGTTTAAGCCCTGGTCACCTACAGATGGTAGTAAAGGATGGCCTGCAGGCAAACTTGGGACTTTCTTTTGGATCATAAGGATCTGGCTGTTACTCCAAAAGCTCCAGGAACATGGACTGCCACTGCGGGAGTCTACCAGCCTCGCTATCAGCATTAAAACTTTATGGGAGCAGTCAAGTGGGAAGTGTCTGCCGTGCACTGTAACCAGGGCTGTGAGTTAGCTTCAAACAGGGATGTCTAGCATCAAGTACAGGCATGCGGAAGACTGTCTGTGGTCTTCTGAAGTTTTATCTGCAAGCAGTCTTGTAGTAACCACAGCAGTACGCTTGCAGCTCAACTTTGTATGGCCACCTTGTATGAGAGCAGCTTACATTCACTGGATAGTTAAAGCCCTGGGAAGCGCTGAAGGCCTTCAGTAGGTGGTAGGTGTCTCATAGCACTTCACACAGGTGTTAGGATGCTCACTTAGACTGGATCTGTACAGTCCTGAGGCTGCTAGTTCCCAGAGGAGACCTTACTAAAATGTTGGTGTCGTATATAGGCAGCATATAGTGCTATAAGGAACCTGCTGTCAAGTGATGATGCTGCTTGGCGTTCTTGCACAACAGTGGTCTTCCTAGTGGGTTTCCGTTCGTGCTAGTTAGTAACTGAAGTTAACAGAGTTAAAACATAACTGTTGGAAGCAGGGCTGTGGTGGATGTTAATTCAAAGTCCAACCAGAGAGATCCTTCTTTCCAGTTTAGGGAGAAAAATAGTTTGTACCAGATCTCCACAGTGAGCAATGGTAGGATGTGCTGTGAAGTAACTTGTTGCCATGAATTGCAAAAAACTCAGGCCAGTCTGCCTTCAGACTGCTGCGGTCTGAAGAGCATGTCCCTTCCGGTTATGGATTGTCTAGTGGAGGTTAAAAATTCAGGCAGGACTAGTAGCGAGTCAAGGCCTGCACGGTTTCACCGACGGAGTCACAGTCAACACGGTGTCTGCAATAAGGCTTCACCTGATGTGTGTTAAGTCTCTTGGCATGTTCTAAGTCAGCTAAGGCAGAGTAAAGTAGCTCTTCTAAGGTTGACTGAGTTATTCCAGGACTTCCCACAGATCTGACCCGAGGAAGTGTTGTGTTTCTGAAGCAGAAAACTACGGGCTACAAAGTTTTGCCTCTGCTGTACTCGCTTCAGTACGGAATTCTTGTTGCTCTGAAGAGTTTCAGCTAACTCATATGGCAGATCTGAGTTTGTCAGGTTCCCCTAATGAGCAGGTATCACAGGGACTGAGCCAAGGCAGTCTAAATTAGAGATAAATTTTGAGAATATGTTGGGGGGCGGGGCTAGGGACACAATGTTGTTGCAGCTTCTGGCAAAAGTATTTTATTTTTGTGGCTTGCAAACTTAAAGCATGTAAAGATAGGATTGTGCTCAAACTGATATTTATTCAAGAAGGCCTTTTAATTTAAAGGACATTCTGGCTGTGGAGATGTAAACTGGGGAGTGAGGTTGTTATTTTTGCTGTAGTCATCTTCTGTTGCTTTTTTCTTGGCTCGTTCCTCTGACAGAGTGAGTGACTTGTATTTGATATGTGATGAAGAACTTCCTGCTGGCTGGCCAGACAAAAGTACAAGATGGGATCCTGCCTGATCCTGTCTTAACTTTTTCATTTGACAAAAGGTGCCAAGAAGATTCAAGTCTCTCTATGATTTCAGGAGTCAGTTCCCTTGAGTGAAATCCTCTGTTCAGTTCTGGTGAAAGTGTCAGTCTTGTGACATAGCTGGAGCTGGTGCTGGCTCCAAAACCTGGTTTGGAATTTTTTTGGACATGTAACCTTATAGAACACATTGTCTTTAAATGACTGTGTCTCATCTTGTGGTGTAAGCAAGTAACTGAGAATCTTCAGCTCTGCAGCGAGTGAGTGGAGCTGGTTATCTGCCATTTCCTATTCTGAACATCAGCATCAATGCAAAGTCTGCTGAAAAGCTTTTAGTATCCTGACTTCAGGGGGAAGCAGGGAAAGGGTTAGACACTATCCTATAGCTTATACTCAACTCTGTAGGTCTGTCTCTAACCAAAAGAAAAACAGGTGATAGACTTCTAGAACACTCTACAGCTCTTAATGCCTAAATGGTAGATCTGAAGTGCTGAGGGCTGAGCCCATCCAGCTTGTCGGGAGCGAAGTTGACTGGGAAATGAGCATAGCTGCCGCCTGTCTTCATGTGGGCTCTGAGCGACTGGCCCATGAGCTCCTTGGGCTTGGCACTTGCCTCTGGCATTCTGAAGCCTCAACCTATGTGTTGGGAGAGATGAAAGGTTATCTGTGGTTATGAAAACCTATCCCCTTGCACAGTTTAGGGCTCTGAATAAGCACATGCTAACTCAAACGTTAATGAGCAAAGGGAAGGTCAGAGAAGAAGCCCTTCCCTTGATGTTGTTAAAGGCAGAAGTAGCACAAAACTTGGACGTTCTTTGCTTGCTACTTAGAATGGCTTTAGTGCATGTAGCGCATCTGTCCGTACAGCAGCTAGCTGCATGCATAAGCAGCCTCTCAAAAAAAGCAAAGCGATGCGTTTAGCTCAGGATATCATGGAGGGCTCTGCTGTGATCTTCAAGTGCCTTGTTCTTCAGTGACACAGTCATTGGGAGAACCTCCTTGCATTTCAGAATGTACCTATTTAATAAAAATAAGCTATTTGAAACCGAGCAGCTTACATGGTGAACTGCATGCACTTTAAACATAACAGGCATTTGGTTTCGGAGCTTCTAATACATCACTTCAGCTTCATGGCTCTTGATCCTTAAGGAAAAAGTGCAAGCTGGATAGAGCCGTGTCTGAGTCTGCAGGTTGTGCCGTGTCTCTCCAGATGTGCTCCAGCTCTATCAAACTTGCTGTATTTCCTGTTGGCTGGACCAAGCCAGAAAGCTTCAAATAAGAAGTGCTGTCACAGAAATGCCCACTCGTACCTGCAGCCCAGTTCTGGTACAGACTGGGAAGAAGACGACACCTGATACTGTACGGTCCCCAGGCGATGCCTCAGGTTGAGGCTTTGGGGTGTTCCCCTCCAAGGCCTGCTACACGTGTTAGCAGAGCAGACCGGTATCACTGGTGTGATACGGATGCAGCTCATCTGGACTAAACACCCAGTTACCCCTAAAATTGAGCCAAACAAGTCTGTCCGTGCTGGCAACCTGACCATGGCATGTCAGCGTTGTGCTTTGTGAGGGCTTCCTTGCTGCCGCAGCTTGTTGCTGTCCATCCGATACCACCTTGGCCTTTTGTGGCCAGGAGCAGGGGGAGGGGGTGCTGTTTGGTCTCTCCTTATCTCTTTGGATTCATTGTGCCTTGTGTGTGTGTTTCTAACCCTTTCTCTTGTTGCTGTCACTCCTCCTTTCTCCGCTGGCGCCATTTCTGTCCATCCCATCTCATTGGCTGCTGTAGCAATAGGTAAGAGACGCGTGGTAGGCCATGACTGGCACTGCACTGTGGGCAACTGGTGTGCTAGAAAAGCTTCACCGACCTGAGGCTTCTTCTCTAGCCTGCGCTGGTCTGGTTGCTGCCTTGTTACTAGTTCTAGTGGGTTAGAACTTGAGGCTGGGAGGGCTAATGTTCCAGAGCAAGCTGAACTTTCCTGTCAAGGCTTACTGGCGGGGGGGAACGGGGCCTTTAGGTACTGTTATTTTATAGTAGATTAAATTACCTTCTTATGGGAAAACTAAGGTAGAAATGAAATATTAATTTAACTCAAACTTGCAAACCTTCTGGAGCAATAAAGCCTGAGATGTATTTGAAGGCCAGAATTTTGCTTATGGGGGAGCGTGTTTACTGATGAAGCTTCTACACACGTACCTAGACCTTCAAGGAGCTAAAACCCGCTGTGGTAGCGTGTGTTCCTCTTGAGGATCCTTTGTTTTCAAACTCGGAGCTGCCTGCTGGATAGTTGACAAACCTTCAAAGCTTACAAGCATTTGTATGGCTGCGTCCTTGCTTGGGAGGATATTGTTACTGTCTGCTCCCAAACATAATCAGTACCGTGGCCTTCGTGCTGCAGGCAGGAGCCCCCCTGTTCTACACAGTGTCTGAGAGTATGAGCAAGAACGCACAGCTAGATGAGTCTTGGCTTGAGGTGTGAACTATTGCTTTGAGTCTTGGTCTTCTCATATAAAGCACTCCGGCTTCCTTCCTGTGTTCTTAGGATTGGTGGACTTTAATTTGGGGAGTTTATCCTGATGTCCGTCTATGGGATAAGGAAACTCTGGGGTGGTATCCAGAATGCCACACGGCCATCCCTGCTTATCCAGGAGGGATTTGCTCGCTGTCACCAGTGAACAGACAGTTTGGGTTAAAGATGGCAGCGGCTGGGGGAAGCCTGCACAGCACTGCGCAGAACCTCTTTCCTGTAAATGGGACGGGAGCACCCAGTGCACATAGTGCAGTGCCACCAGCGCCTTGCGCTGTGCGGACCCTACGTCCATGTGCAGGAGACCTGTTCTGAAGCCTCGCAGGCTTGACAGGACACGTGTAACTGGAAAGCCAAAAATGTTCCTAATCCTGTTTGCTGCTTTGACCCTGCCCTCCATGGTGCCCAGGGTATGGAGGTGAGGTGGAGAACTAAAGCTCCCTTTTGTGGTGTACCTGGGCACTGACATCTGTCAGGTGACCTGGGTTGGTTTTCCCTCACTGGTATGTCTGGGAGGAACTGCCATCAACAGATATCTTGGGAGACTACAGCTTGCTTTGGGACAAGAGTATGAAGGCCTGGGCGTGCAGAATAGACAGTAACTAGGTGTTTGGTCAAAACTGGACTCTTCTTTGGGCCTTAAGCTGCTACAGTGTGTGTTCCCAGCTATGGTAATCAATTGGGAGCACTAGCAAAATTCATGGAAGAGAAGGTTCCTTTCCCACCTGACTCCAGATGGAGGTTAGCTGCTCCCTCTGACTATGGTGACACTGTAGTCCAAAGCTGTCTAGAGACCAGAGGTGCTCTGTCTCGCCCTTTAGCCTGTAGAATTTAATGTCTAACTCTGCTCAGAGCCTTCTCTTGTCCCTCTTAGACATCCCCAGGCACCCTTCCTAAGTGAGCTTGGTGTATGTAGTTCAGTGTCTGACTGTAATCACATGAGCAGAACTGTACAGCCAGCTTGTTTCCGTGTACGCTGTGCTAACTGCTCTTTGGTGATGATCTTGTAGGCGGAATGCCGTCGACGCCTTCCGCGTCAATGTCATCCACGCACGGCAGCAGGTACGCTCGCCTGTCACCAACATCGCCCGCACAAGTTTCTTCCACGTCAAGCGTTCCAACATCTGGCTGGCTGCTGTCACCAAGCAGAATGTCAACGCTGCCATGGTATTCGAGTTTCTTTACAAGATGTGTGACGTGATGACTGCCTACTTTGGGAAGATCAGCGAGGAGAACATAAAGAACAACTTTGTGCTGATCTATGAGCTGCTGGATGGTGAGATGTTTCCCTTATCTGCTACGTGATGCTGCACTTGGTGGTTCTAAAGCCCTTAGCTTAGTTTGATGTAGTAACAATCCTTAAAGTATTTTTAGCGTGTGTGACAGAGCTTGTTCTGCTTTCTAATGCCACCTGTACTGGAAGTGTGGGTAACGTCTCAAACCCGTAGCCTTGTGTGGATCGTGGCTGGTGCCCGCGTGGCTCCAGTGCTGTGTGGCAGCAGTCACACCAGGCTGCGCTTGGCTGCCACTCTTGGGTTGCCTCCTGCGAGCAGTTCTGAGAAGAAGGAAAGAGCCAAAACCTGACCTGCTCTGTCCCAGCCGTACCTGCCCCAGTGATCCACATTTCACCGCAGAATCACACAGTGTCCCCTCTCCTGCCTGCGGAGATTGCCCTTGAGCTGTCCCCGCTCCACATTACAGGAGCACTTTGTATTTTAGCTTAGGTGTTCAGTGCACTGGCTGACTGTAGTTAATATCTGTTTTTCTCTCGCACTGACCATCCTACAGTGCCGCTACTCTGCTGGTTTGTTTTTTTTTTTTTAGATTTTAATTTTTATTACACCTTTAAGAAAATCAAAACCCAAAGAAAATGCTGTGCAGAAGTTGTTCTGCTGTTGGATAAACCCTCTTTATTGCCCCTTGGATGTTTCGGGGGAAACTCCTCAATGTGCCCTGTGCACATGGCTAGACTAGTTGATATTTAGTCCTGAAGTGGAGCTGTATTTAAAAACCAGCAATTTGGACAGTTTTCCATCACCCCCCCTCTCCAAAATACTGCTCTGGGAAGTCATTTAGCAGGGCTGTTTCTTTTCTCGTGGTAAGGACCGCTCCAGCAACTTATCCAGAAATTTAAGGTGTAAGCAGTGTGTCTGTACACTAATTGGCTCTCTCCTTACGGGAATGGTTACTGGAACGGTTGGCATGTTTATACCTCGCAGCTCTGAACTAATCTTCTTTTACCCTTCTGCAGAAATCCTGGACTTTGGCTATCCTCAGAACTCTGAAACAGGGGCCCTGAAGACCTTCATCACTCAGCAAGGCATTAAGAGTCAGGTAATCAGAGGAATTTAGGGTACAGCACTGCTCTGCTGGTTAATTTTCTGTCATCCTGTTCAAGAAAGCATGGTCTTGGCTACCAACTAACCATTGGGCCTGTGCTGGGTGGAGGTGCCTGAGCAGACTGAGAACACCCTGGCAGGGCTGTAGCTCGGTGACATTTCCTTCTGGTGTCTCTGCACTTGTGTGTCCTCATGGTCCCTGGCACGGGGTGAGATGCAGGAGGAAGGGCCCTGAGCTGGGGTAATGCCAGTTCCTTGCATGTAAATGATTGTTGGCTTCAGGCCCTGCTCTGTGTCAGCTTCTGACAGAGGATAAACAAATCTACCTGCTGAACCAGAAACAGCTCTTCTGTGTGTGAATCTCGCTGGGCAGGTCTGTTTTCCACCAGCCTTCAGTGCTTTGAGCTGTCAGGCTTTTGTGCCTGCCTTGTAAGGAAGTATTCTTCAGCCTTGGGAATCTTGCTGTCAGTCAGGAAGCTGATGTTCGGCCTGTGACACCTTTGCAGATCAGCAGCAGTACAGTCTGAGGCTTCTTATGTTCCAGATTAGGATCTGTGCATTTGGCACAGTATCAGCCCTTGCAACAAAGTTTACATGGAGGTAGAAGAGAAAGGGCACTTGGGGAAAGAGGCTTAAATTGGACTGTTTTCAAACTAGCTCAAGCCTACTCCAGGCTGAGGCCCTCAAAACTAGGCTTGGACAGCTCTTGCTCAACCTCTGAAACCAAAGGACTGTTACAGTCACTGTCCTTGTGTTCCCCAAGGAGTATTGCTCACCTTGTCCATCTCACCCAGCCATGCAACTCGTAGCGAGGATGTAGCCTAAAACTCAGCTACTCCCCTGTGTAGCAGGTGAGTCAGGAAGGAAGCTGAGAGTCAGGTTGTCTCTGTCTGCAGCAGAGATCTGCGTGAAGCTTCAGCCCCGAGGTACAAACAGAAGCAAAGTGCTAAACAAGAGCCTGCCTGGTGACTGTTCTTGTTTAGGATAAGCAGAGGCCAAAGTCTCTGGAGGCTCTGTGTCAACTCTGCTCACCAGCAC
>JAVSBS010024553.1:0-11900 GCA_033124195.1 Coracias cyanogaster | reverse complement strand
ATCCATTGCCCCTTGTCCTATCGCAGGGCACAAGTGAGAAGAGGTTGCCCCTTTCTTCTTGACCCCCAGCCCTCATCAATTGATGCACATTCATTAGATCCCC
This sequence comes from Coracias cyanogaster, assembly GCA_033124195.1. NCBI lineage: Eukaryota > Metazoa > Chordata > Aves > Coraciiformes > Coraciidae > Coracias > Coracias cyanogaster. Next base: position 11,797 of record JAVSBS010024553.1, on the reverse strand, counting down.
TCTCAGGCTTCTCTTCTCCAGACTAAAAAGCCCCAGGGCTCTCAACCTTTCCTCATCAGGCATCTCCTTGTAGACAAAACTTTTTTCTAAAAAACGTTCAGGGTTAGTTACAAGTATCATTTCTGCACTTCTTCAGTGACTATTTTCTGTTCGTAATTCCAAACCGGGCTTTTTTGTTGTTGTTTTGCTTTGCAGAAGAGTAAGAGAAAAGGTCACGAATACACAAACATTAAATATTCTTTATCGGACCAGACAAGCGGGGATCAGAGCCCTCTTCCACCCTGTACCCCAACCCCAACGTGTCCAGAGTAAGTTTGCTTCTGTAAGTTTTGAACCGTACTAACTAATCTTCAGGGTCCTCGGCAGAGAATGAATTATCGCAGAATCTGCCCTAGACTGTTGTCCTCTGCTTTGCTCTTACAAATGGAGCAAAACAAATTGTCACTGAATTATATCATGCATACAAATATGGCTTTCTCAGCCTGGGTTCCTCAGGCTGTAAAATATTTGTTTCCTTTCAGAATGAGAGAAGATAGTGCTAGAGTATATGAAAATGTGGGGCTGATGCAACAGCAGAAAAGCTTCAGATGAGGAGATGTCCAGAGCCTTCCATGCAAAGGCAGGTACGTGTGTTCAGGGGCAGTTGGAGAAAAACGGACCCAAATCTGAACTACAAAAAGAGCCGTGGAAGGGCTTTGTCATGCCCAAAAAGCATGTAGTCTACCCCCTCCTTAGAGTGTTTAATTCCAGAAGCTAATTTTGAGTTGCACCTCTGTCTACCCTTTGAAAACAACGTGACATATTAGCTTGGTCGTTTGACCTTTGCTCTCAGGTCCTACTCACCAGCGACATAAGTTGGAAGTCGTCTTTATTCAGGAGACTGAAGTTCTGCAAGCTGTCAAAAGATGAGTAGCAACTACAGTCTGAACTTCCCCCCTCTTTTAACAGTGATCTTTGCTCCTCGTCGACGATAAGGATTTGTGTGCGTCTAAAGAGATTGAAAGGACACTTAATCTGGCGCTCAGCCTCTAAAAGATGTGATGAGCAAAGTCTCTGCTGTGCCTCTGTGGTGTGAGCAGTTGGTGTGGTGGTGTCACACTAATGAAAATTAAATCCTTGCTTTTGCTGGGAGAGAAATCTGTGGATTCTTTTTGTTATGTTTTGAATAACTTATAATTTGGTTCTTGCAGTCAGACAACTGAATATATGTATAGAAAGAGGTTATTAGCTAATAAGTTTATCTAATGCTTCACTGTGAGTACAGCAAAGGAATACCTTTGAATTTAAGGTATCTCTAGTCATTAATTATATTTTTTTTTTCATTTTAATCTCAAGCCTTTTGTCACCTTTCCACCTGTGTTTTCAAAGACCTCAGAAATCCTATTTTCCCTTTTCCGTTTGGTAACTAAGTGTGTTTCATCCATGTAGTCCAGGGACCTTCTCCAAGTTCATACACAAGCTCAGCTTCTAGTGCCAAAGCACCACCTGGTTTATAAGCAAGGTTTGAGACTTTTCGTTGAGTTTAAGACTTTCCTGAGTCAAAATGGAGCACCTCTGTATAATGTCAGAACAAGAAATAACGGCTGGGGTTTTTTCCCTAAATAATTTAATTTTTTTCTCTCCCTTCCTTTCCCAGAAACGAATATGGGTTTTAAAAAGGTCAAGAAAGATGGAAGAAGCTTCACACGAACAGTGAACTCTGAGGGCTTGGTACCTTTTTATTTACGGTTTTAATCCTTCAACAGTAGGCAAAACTTCAGACCACCTAAAGATTGTTTATATCTCTTCTCTCCAATGCCTGATTTACGATTGCTCATTCTCCAAATAAAAGGAAATCCTTTCTACAATGTAGACAACAACTTTGTAGAGTCGGTTTTGAATCCCGCAAGCTGTTGGACTGTCATCCCTTTGTTTTTTAAATTGTATTTTTGTTTCACAGTATGGCTGTTAGTTGTGGGGTTTTGTTTTGGGGTTTTTTTTTTCCTTATTTGAGCAGTTGTGGGATTTCTTTTTGGGGTGGGGGGGGGAGGGTGGCGGGAGAGCAACGATGTGGACAAATCCATTACACTAACGTAAAATAGCGATGGGAACAAGACTTGCTTGTTTGAAAACAGTGGATCACCAGCGTGAATAGAATCAGCTACACGATAAAATTAGTCCTAATACATTTCAAACTCGGACTGAGTTTCATAGGGGTGAGCCGTTAGCGACATGAAGGTGCTTTTTGTGGTAACTGATGGCTGTGATGGCAACTTAGCTGAGGGGCTGGATAGGCTGTTTCTGAGGAATGAGGCAAGGTAGCCTTTACATCAGACAAAATTCATTTCACTCGATCTTCATCTGAAATGACTGCATCTCTCTGAAGGCACCGTGGCGTGGCAGTTTGTGAGGACACTATGTTAATTTGTCTGTTAAGCAAGAGATTGACCTTTGAGAATTAAGATTTCAAGTTGCATGATGGCACCTTGAGAGCGTATTAAAACCAGTGCCACATGTAACGCACCGTGCAGGCTGCTACCGTAGCGCGAGGTGACCCTCTTCCCCTTCTGCTGGGGGATGTGGAAGCTCTTGAACCTTCTGGTTGTTTTTTTTTAGGTCAGGCTTTATGCCTAGAGTAATAAATTAAAGTTGTGTGGGGAGAGCAGCTCATGGAAGCTGGCTGTCTGCTAAAAGTGCCGGAGCTGAAGGGGCAGCAGGGTCGGCAGGCTCGTTCTGGTTCGTTCCATCAGGCAGGAGTTAATGACCGTTCTACCTGAAGTGCCTTTTGGAGCTGTGTGGAATTTGCTGTCCCGATTTGACTTAAAAAAAAAAAAAAAGTCACATTCATCTGAAACCACTTCAGATCATTGTCCATGAGATAAAGTCTTCTTCTAGAGACTCTAGAGGAAGAGCTGCTGTCAGGCTGCCAGTTAATTGGGTTCCTTCACTGTGTTGGCTCTGCCCGGTGGTCTGGGCCAGGCTCCCCTGGAAGCCGTTAGCACGTGCATGTTAACGGCAGGATCAGGTCCGAGGAGGGGGCACCGGCCATGTCTTTCCAACGCCTTTCCCCGTGGTTCTGGGGAAGTTTGACTTGAGTGGCGTTAAGGAATTATTGCCGTTCCCATAGAGCGGGTGCCGATGGCGAGCGCTGCGTTGGAGGGTGTGTGCGAGGGCGCGGGGCCAGTGGAACTGTGATACTGGCCTTACTGGTGAAGTTGTGCTAAAGCCTGGAATGTCCTTAGCGCAGCTTTGCGAAAGGTTAAGTAGGAGATGACATTACCTTTTCCTGAGAGTGCTTTGCAAAATCCAATATTTGAACACTTTGAACGGAATGAAGGTGCTTCTTTAATGTTCAGCAGAACTTTGTTTGCCTATCGTCCTTCTTGTCTTTTGAGGCTTTGGGATTTCTTTTTTTTTCTGGAACTCCTGTCACCAGCATACCATAATACATGTTTTAATGTCATAGCCTTACGCTCTAGTCAGAAAATACTTGTGCTTCTCCTAGATCGGAACTCTCTAAAATCTATTAATTTGGTAGCGAGATACCTCTTTGGCATCGCCTGCATCCTCTCCTGTCCCTGTTCACAGCCTCGTCCTCCTGAAGAGGGATCAGTTGTAAGTGTTGGTATTTAAATACAACAATTAAATATTTCTCTGAAACTGTGCGGAGTGAGCCAAGATCTGCACGTCACACGTTACGGCCGGGTGGGACATGTTTGGAGCTGTTCTGCGCCAAACTGGAAAGTCAGGGGAAAAGTCCAGAGAAACGAGGGAAGGATCCTGGATGAGTCCGAACTGTTACGAACTCGGTTAATGTGATGATGTGTCTTAAAAGATTGACCTGTATAAGCAGCAATCAGTTACAAGGCCAACATCAAGCTGCCTCTTATGACCTCATTTTAGCTCTTTAGAACCTGCCACTGTAGATTTTGGGTTTTTTCTTTCTTTCCTTTTTTTTTTTTTGTCTTTTGGAACCAGGGAATTCTTACTGCAGAATGTCTGTTAATCCTGGGAGCATATGGTGGCAGAATGTCAGCGAGGGGGGAGCAGAATCGGAGCGACTGTGAATAAATACTCCTCTCGAAGTGGAGTGTTAGGCCCCGCTGAAGGCCAAAGGGGAGACCTTGCTGAACAAAATCTGTCCGCTTGGTTCTTAAAGCATCTTCTACGTTATTTTAAACAATGCCTGGACTTGCTGACAGATGAAGCAAGAAAGAGCAACGTCCTTTGGTTCGGGGGAGATAAGTGAATGTGGGTTTCATGTATTTCTAGTGAGTTTTTTAGAGAATAAATGTTAAGCGTTGATGTAGAAGCTTTTGCTGTCTCAGCAGAACGGAAAAGGGATGCAGTGCTGGAGTGCTCTGTTGTAGACGACTTTGTACAAGGGAAACTTTAACCCGGCTCCTAAGGCACAATAATTGATGCCGGCATGAATTTGCTGCAGACTCCATTTACTGAATGTTTTACAGCATCCACTTTAATTTCAGCTAACTGTCGTTAGGACTGATTGGTTCTCCTATTAATCCTGACCAAACTTTACTTCTTCCTCTTACAATGTGTGTTTGAAACACGATTAACTAGGGTGCGGCTAACGAAGTTACAAAACCTGCTTCCTTTGTTGTTGTAGGAATGGGGGAAAAAACATCACAGCTGGTACTAGGATGTGGTGTCAGGTTTGGGTTTTCTACCTGTAACTTCATTATTTCAAGTTTAATTTTTAATTTCTCCCTCTTAAATAGTGAAGCATAATTAATAATTTCAAGCCTGTTTATTTATGACATTATTGTGATTTTTTTTTTTTAATTACAGTACTAAAGACTAATGAAAAAGGATCCTCTTATTAGGTGGAGTAGATCTTGCATTTATTTTTTTTTTCTCCTGCAATGTATGAAGTATTGTACCAGAGTATTAAATGAAATGTAATATTTTATTGAGAAATTTCTATCCTTTAAAAGGAATACATTTAGGATGCCATCAATTTGATGTGAATCATGTAAATGTTGATAATGCGCTGTTTATTATACATCTAGTGTTTCAAAAGACTCACTTATTGCCTTTTGCCCACATGCATTCTGTAGACTATTTACAACTGTCAAAATGTGACATTAAAATAATAGTTCCTGTATAGAAATATTGGTGGTTGTCCATTGTTTTCTGTGCTGGTATTTATGGGTCTTGGCTCGGCTGCTCTGCTAACTGCGTTGTGATTTTTATTGCTGCAAAAGCTTATATTATCAGGAATAAAAAGCATATCTGTAAACATCAGGACTTAAAAAAAAAAAAAGGGGGGGGGGGAATAATAATGAGAAAAATAAAAAAGGAAATAAAAATGGTTTTCTTAAGATGGTTTGTCAGTTCCTCTGTTCTCAGCTCGCAGTCAGGACCGGTGGTGTCGTGTGGGCGTCCGTCTCCCAGCCCAGATCCGTGTTTCCGAGCCGTACTGTGGACGAGATGGGGTTGGAGGGAGCAGCCGTCCTTCCCGAGAGCCAGCAGAGCCAAACTCTTGGCAAACAGGATGTACACGAGCTCTTACCATCCTGCCCCATGGGGGCTCTCGGTGCTGCCCAGGTACCGCTCTCCAGTGAGCCCGCGGGGCTCGTCCTGCGCGTGTCCCCCCGCTGCCTCCTGCTTGTTCTTTCCTTGGCGATTGCCCCTCATTGTTTCCTTCCCACTCAAAACTGGGATGGGGCAGGGAATGGCCTTTTTCTTTTTTTCTTTTTTTTTTTTTTTTTTTTTTGCTATTAGCATGTAATCAATGAATTTTAATTGGGGGAGAGGAAGGACAATCCTGTTCTTTCTCTATCCACATCGCACTTGGCTGCGACCAGCCCTTCTGAGGTGAGGGAGGCAGAAGCTGTTGCTCACTTCTGCTGCTCCTTCCTTCCAAATCTTTCATCTCTTGCACCGTTTCTCTTTGGGGCTCTGCTGGTTCCTGAGATCCTTCTACACCAGCACCGTGCAGTGACTCAGAGGGGCTGGTGCTCTGAAAAGGAGCTGTGTGGCACCCCAAGCTATCAACATTTCTGTCTTTCCATAGCATTTCCAGCTAGACACTTCCAAAAATGGAACGTCCTACCTGTTCCCTGGACTGGAGCAGAAGAGCACGTCCCGAAGTATTGCGTATCGCTCTAATTTTAGGTCCCCTAATGCCGCTTTTTCTTTCTTAGAGCTGTTGCAACATTCCCACCAGGCATGTTATTGCTGTTACTGATGCCCAGAAATGAGACGAGCCCGAGCGGCTTCACTGAAGGGTTTTTAATTCAAGGCAAGGTTCCGCTAAACTTTAGCTCTCCCCTCAATCTCGCTTTCGGGGCCGAGTGGTAAAAAAATGCAGCTGAGCCACCCTGCTTTGTAACGCAGGCAGCATGAGCAGCGCTGGTTGAACGCAGAGCAAGTATCAGCTGAATTTGTAGTAAAACAAGCTTAATCTCATGGCGATGGCGAAGCGTAGAGATAATCTACCGAAATGCTGGGAAGGAGGCGAAGCCCCGTGGTTGGGGCCGCGGCAGCTTCGCGTACCAGCTGAATTCAAATGAGGACACTGGCTATGTAGAGCAGCTTGGCTTTAAGGCGATTATCCCGCACAGTAAGATTGTATTATTTTTGTTTTGTTTTGTTTTATGAACGTGTCTGTGTATAGCAGCGTGTTTATTACCAGGCTCAGGCCTGGGGAGGGAGGGGGACTGGCCCCGTCGGAGAACTTTGACAGAGATCAAAAGCGATGGTGCTGTGGTGGCACTTGCAGCCCCTCCTGCTTTCTCCCTGCCCGGCCGCCCTTTTTGCTTGCCCCATGTAGGTAAGTACGGACGGAATTTATTCTCGCAGCGCTCTCGGTGTTTATACCAACCTAGATGATCGGATATTGCTCAAGGAGAAGTTTATCTTCATAAAACCTTGAAACGTTGGCTGACTTTGTTCGGCACAAACTCCTGCGCGGTTGGTGTTTGCCGGGTGAATTTGGTGCCTCCTGTTTCTTGGGAAGGCGTGTGCATCACACGGCTCTTCTGATCCAGCCGCGAGAAGAGCTGGATGGCTCAGGAGAGGCCCAAGTGTCCTTCCTCCATTTGCTATTTCCAAAGAAAATGTTTCTCCGGCGTGTCTCTCTTGGCAGAGCTGCTACAAATCAGATGTTTAGGGTAGCGACTCCTTGTTTCAAGTCCCTTTGTATTGCCCCTGGTTGTGCTTTTTAAGCCTTCACATGCTGGTCCCTCTGCTTGGGATCACCCCGGAGCCCATCACAAGATTCAGGTCTCCAAAATCTGCCTTTTCCTTGAGCTCAGGCCTGAGGCTCAAATATGTATCCATTCTTTTTTTTTTTTTCTTCCCCTTTTCCTTTCATAATGGTTGGGAAAGATACCTTCAAAGGATTCTTAATATGCCAATTGCTGCCCGTTTTCCCCGCGGAGTGCGACTCAGCATAACAATTCACAGATCAAAACGTTTGCTCTGAAAACACCCCAGCTCTCTCCGGGCTGCTGCGTTTTCAGCGTGCATCATCTCGACAACTCGCTGTTCGTTCTTGACACTGCAGGTTTGCTCCGAATGGAGGAAGGATCTTTGGATTCTGACGCTGGTGCTTTTCTCGGTTTCCTCCTTTGTGTCGCTGGATGTGAAACGGGAGGGGGAGGAAGTTTTTAGTCTCTCTTGTGCTAGAAATCAGGCTGGAAGATGCTGTGATTCCTTCTGGTCTTTTTATTTAATAGCCCTGTGTCTGAGCTTCCTTTATGATTGTTTTTTCTGGCTGCAATCTTTAATTTTATAGCTCTGGGACAGTCCCACGTATATTTACATCTATGAATGATAGCAACGTAGATAGAAAGTGCTGTATAAGAAGCAGGAGAGGGAAATAATACATAAGCCGTGGCTTTTTCCAACAGCTTGATCTCGATTTATCTCGAGTGTTTATGGTTCCATGTTTGCAGAGCGGGTGAGTGTCCTTTCGGATGGCTCTGTCCTTCCTGGTGGCTGGGCTGCGGGTACGTGGAGCAGGTCGAGGGCTGCCTGGGCAGGATCGATGGGGATCCTGGTTTCAGATCTGCCCTCAGCACCTGCCCGGCTGCAGCAATCCGGGCTTGTTCTGGACCTCTTTGGCCACCCTGCCCTTCCCGTGGGAGCGGGCATCCCTTGGGAGCCTCTGCTTTGGATACAGACCTGCCCACGGACACGTCCTCCCGCTGCATTCCTCTTGGAAGCAGCTGATCGGACTCGTAGCCCTGGCCTAATTAAGCAGAGCGGAAAGCGGCTTTAATTGGGGTGTTCTTTGTGTAGGCAAACCAGAAACCTCCCTGGCACTTCGCAGCCCTGCGAGCCCCTTGCCTGGCCCGTCTTTTCCCCCTGACAGCGTCAAGCTCTGAGCTGCGACGTTCACCCATCTCGGCGTGTTGTGTTGGCGTTCAGTCTGCTCCCCTGCCGTGGGGCTCCTGGAGCCCTCGCGTTAATCGTAGACCTTTGCAGTGACTCGTGTCATTTTAATTAACGGCCTTTCTGTGCCTTGCGGTCGGTTCGCGTTGCTCGTGGCTCAGGAGCTTGGGGAAAGGCAGAGCTTCAGAGCGTCGACACTGGATCGTGTCCAGCGCTGCCCTCAGGGTAGCCTTCGGCCTCCTCGTTCCCGTGATCCAGACACTGCCCTTGTCCCCTGATAAAGAGATCTAACTCCTCTATGGAACCTGAAATCAGTCCCTAAGGGCTCTCCCACAAGGATCTCTCTGAAGGTTAACCTTTTGATTCACAGCAGCTCATAATCGTACAAATCAGCAGTGGCTGTGCTGAATTTCTATTCACTCTGGGCCGTTTCCCAGGCCTAGATCTGCATAGTAATGTCAACGTCTGGACAACCTGCTCCTGAAATCCATCTGGATCAATCAAGAGGCTTTGAGTGGAGCCTTCCGCTGCGGAGACGCGTTTCTGCATAATGTGGAAAAGCAGCAGAGTCTGTTACTCAGATGGCTCTTCCCAGGCACAGGTCACTGAATGGCCCCGGTCTGGACCACGGTGCTTTCACGAGAGGCATGAGAAGAACGTGAAGCTTCTCTCCCAACAATTCAGCGCCTGCCGCTGATGAAAACCAAAGGATGGAGCCAGCGTGTTGCTGTCACCCTGCAGAGCAAGTAAGTGTGTCCCCAGGGTGGTTAGCTGGGACACTCTGCTCCGTCCTTCCCAAAGGAATTGCTGGGGTCTCATTCCTTGTAGGTGCATCTTGCCCTTTGAGCATGAAGCTATTTGGGGTGAAAAACAGTCTTAATGGCCATGCAGCTTGTGAAAAGAAGGGGAAGGATGGAGGCCTCTTCTTGCTCCCTGTCTAAGCTTGCCTTGTTCTTGCAGTCCTTCCTCCCAGAGCCTTAAGCTATAGGATGGGAGGTCTGACGCTGGAGAGGATCGCCCTCCCTCCCAGGGCCTGGAGCCTTTTTTCCCTTCTTTCATGAAGGGTGTGGGAAGAAGGGCCACAATGGTGGTGATGGGATTCCTTCTGCAAGGCTTGCTCTCCTTGCTTTGGCCGCTCGCTGAGTGTTTCTGCCACGCAGCGCGCTCGGTGCTCTGGCGCGGGGTCAGAAGCGCCGGGAGAGGCTTTGTTCCAGTCTGTGCTGCAAACGGGCTGAGGGCTGGTGCTTGAGAGCCCCGAGGCTCCTGCGTCCGAGCGCTTGTAGCTCAACGGCAGGAGCCGCTTTCTGCTTCACGCGTTTGGCTCCTCTGTGCTTTGGGGCAATGGGTAGAGTTAATTCATGGGCAGGCTCCAGCTCTGCTGAGTTTGACCCTTGGAGACGCGGGGGATAATACTGCGCTGACTCGCCAGGTGTGTTGTGAAAATAAACACCACGGAGGTCTCGCGCCTCTCGATTATTACCCCGGCGGGCACCGTAAGCACGTGGCATGAGGCCGTTGTGTACGGCTCACCTGGCTGGGTTGCCAAGGCTGCTCTCCTGGAAGCCCCTTCGTTGGAGCGAGGAGGTAATTTCGTGCTCTGGTGCCATCAGACCTGGTGAGGTCTTGCTGCGAGCCCCGAGCATCGCTCGCAGCCTTCCCGCAGCATTTGCTCCAGCACCCCAGTGCCGTGGCGGCGCGGTGACCCCAGCCCCTTTGCAGCACCAAGTCTCGCTCTTGGGCGCTCGTGTTGATTATTTGCGTGTTAAAACGTGCAAAAACAAATGATAAAACTAGGTGTGTGTGTTTCCCATCGCTGACCCCCGCCTGCCTCCCTGTTCGCTGGAGGCTCTAGTTTGCTCCTCTTGTCCTCGGTGCTCGGCAGGGATGTGCCGGCACAAACCGCGCCCCGTGTGCCATCGGTCTGGGGCGAACCTGCGCCGTAGCTGGTTCTATCTCTATTAATAGTTATTTCCTCATGGAGGATTTTTATGCCTCCGTGCACTTAGGGAAGGTTGCTTTCAAAGTCTCTTCCTATCACTCACAATAAACGGTGTGTCAGTTCCAGGAGAAACAGGCAGGATGGGAAAGGTGTTGCCATAGTAACCGGGGGATTTCAGTGATTGGTATCCATGGCGATTGTTGCTAAATTCCGAGAGGTTTTAAGAAATGCTTTATTTCGATCCTAATGAGTGCGCTGCTGCCTGCGGTGCCGGCGCGGCGGGGAGCGCGCCTGTGTGTACGCACACGTGCGGGCACGGGCACACACACGCTTTCGGGAAGAAGCTTAATCAGCCATAAGAGAGGAAGGGAAATGTATTTTAAGGCCGTGCGGATGCTGTGTCATGTGGCAGCTGGACAGTCCAACTGCCCTGCTCCAACCTGCCTGCGCAGGGTCCCTCGGGGCCGAGCTGCCGCCGGGGAATGCTGAGGCCCCTGCGTGGTGGCTGTGGGGATCTTTGAGGTCAAGGGATGTGTGTTTGAGGGGTTATGAAGGATACCCAGGTCCGTCTGTCCAGGACTGTGATGATGGGAGCACCTCTGGAGGTCTGCGGGTGGCCAAAAGGCTGGGGTGAGATGCATCCCTGGAGGTATTAAAAAAATGAGTAGATGTGGTGCTTCGAGACATGGTCCGGGGAGATGTTGGATGAAAGTTGGACTTGATGATCCTGGAGATCTTTACCAACCTAAATGATTCCATGATTCTAAAACGTGCTGGGAGAACTGGGTTATGCCATGGAGGTGCCTGTCCGTAAGCACAACTCCCTTGCCGCTGTTTTGTTGGAGGGGTGGTAACTGTCTCTGTCCTCTCTGTACCTCGCTGCGGTGGCTTTGCTTTTGCTCCTCGTAGAGGAACGGTTCAGGTGGAAGTCACCCAGTGAGGTGCAAGGGATGATCCTGGTGGGAACGGTGGCCTGGCACCATCAGAGGAGCAGCCACTGTGGGCTCCCAGGGATGCAGCGTTGCCATCCTGCATGGGCTGGGCGAGGGCAGCACCGCTGTGTTTTGCCATGGGCTGGGAAGGAGCGGGGAAAAAATCCCTTTTCCGTAAGCCCTGTGCCCATGTAGGAGCAGCGGGGAGCTGGGCTGGTGTCCACGTGTGCTGCCGATGAGCCGGTGCTGTGGTGCTGCCTCCTCCAAACCTGCTGTCATCCCAAGTGGAGCAGGAGCAGCTGCTGCCCACTTCAACTGCCCCATCGTGGCAGGGGGCTGGAAAGCTACTGCGGGAAGTGACGATTAAACACCTCTCCAAAATGATCCTGGACCAGCCAGGAATTCGGTTTTATTAGCAGGGATGGAAAGCGTCAGAAACCTCCTCCTCAGGGAGCCAGCTGGTGGTGGCTTGGTTTTTTCTTTTGTATCTCCAGGATGCAAATCTCTAACATCTAGTTCCAACCCCCTGCCATGGCAGGGACACCTCCCACTAGACCAGGTTGCTCAAGGCCCCGTCCAACCTGGC
>JAVSBS010024552.1:101584-113768 GCA_033124195.1 Coracias cyanogaster | reverse complement strand
TGTCCCGGTCGCCTCCTGAGCGGACGGGGCCGTCCCGAGGAACCGCCCGCTCCGCCCCGCCGCGGCCCGGCCTGGGCCCGGGCCCGGGCCCGTCCCCGCGGCCGGGGAGGCTGAAGCGGTGGCGCCGCGGCGCAGACTCAGCCCCCGCCCCTCAGCCCCGCGGGGACAGTGCCACGCCGGCGGCCTCCTCGCAGTACCATGGGCCGCGGGCTGACTCTGCTGTTTCTGGCCCTGCTGGCGGCCCCGGCGCAGGCCGAAGGCGGCGCGGCGGCGGCGGAGGTGAAAATAGAGGTGCTGCACCTCCCCGAGGTGTGCAGCCCGAAGAGCAAAAAGGGGGATCTGCTGAACGCACACTACGATGGTTTCCTGGCCAGCGATGGATCCAAGTTTTACTGCAGGTGGGCCCCCGGGGCACCGGGTGGGGTGGAAGGGAAGGTAGGCCCCAGCCCGGCGGGGTACGTGGCACGGCCTGCCCGCCCTCAGGAGCGTCCCCTCAGCCGGGGAAGCGGGGGTACAACTCGGGGTCCACACTAACCACATTAGCAATTTCCCCTCAGCCGTTACTTTTTGCTCAGCCGAGTGTTGAAGGATGTAGGATTTACATAGGGTCAAAAAGGACCAGTGCTTAGGTCAGCTGGAAACCAAAGCCCGTCTTGAGACTGCAGCCGTTGCCAGTGGAAAGGACCAATTCGGAGGGTCACAGGGAGCCTGGAGCTCACGCCTCACATGGAGAACCCCTTTGGCGGGGTGAAATAAACCCCACCATGTTACCACCTGCCATGTTCTGTGCTGTAGTCTGTGCATAAAAACTCGGGTTTGGAGAAAGAACTCCTGGTAACGACTATTTTAGGCAGAAATCCAAGTACGGCATACATTTCTACATATTTGGCATTGTGTGGGCAGCCACGTTACACTGTTGTTTTGCAGACTTTATGCCCCTTCCCTGCTGCTGCTTCTTCCCTCCTCGATTTGTGCTGCCGCTCTCTCTTTACCCTAATGTTAGCATTTAGGCTTTTGCTTTTTCACTTTGTCCCATTCGCCTGTCTTCAGGCTGCCTCAGTGTGGTTTAGCTTGCTTTGCACAGAAATGGTTGTGCAAAAGCTTTATTTTTACAGTGCCTTGCTTTTAATGGTGGTACATCCTACCAGTGCAGAACAGTGGGTGAAAGTCTACTTCAGGTATCAAGCTCATTTCTTACGCACATTTGGACAGATTTTACAGACAGTTTATTACAAAATCTTGATTTGTTCCCCCTGATTGTATCATGAAAAAAAAAATCAATAGAGAATAATTATGCATTTAACAGTACCATTTTACTAGCGCTTTTTTTTTGCTTGTTGAAGTGACTGATTTTGGCACATAGAGTGATGCCCTCTGACTTTTGAGCTACGTGCTGCTCAGTTGCCGTTCAGTGTAGTTCCCATACACTACGGGGGGACACCTCATATGACCAGAAGCTGGCTCAAGTACTAAGTATCTGAATTGAACAGTGATGGGTGAGCAGAGAGTATTGCAGCCAGGATTGCCAGGGGCCCCCAGCCCACCCCATCATGCTCCGACCTGTCCCGTCCTCCAGTGATGTGAACTGCTGAAGACATTTTTGCTCTCTAGCAGTGAATTGCTTCCAGCACTCCTCATCTCACAGGCTTCCTGCAGAGGCACCTTGTTTCTGGCATTCAGTGTATACGATCTGGGAGATCAGATGTTTTTGTAACAAGTTTTGTAATAAGTTAGGTGTCTTTATTGATTTCTTTATTTCAAAAGGAGGTTGGTTTACCACGTTGCCCCTTACACATCGCAAGTTTTGATCTTAAGTTAATTATAAGTGTCGCAGTAAAAGTGTTAGTACTTTATATTCCTGCACTCTGAACATTCTTGTGTTCTTATAATCTAATGTATGTTTTTACTGACTGCTGATTTAGTTATATATAAAAAATAAAATACTAAATTCCCTGTTATCCACTCACAATTCTTTTTAATAGTCGGACACAAAATGAAGGTCATCCAAAATGGTTCGTTCTGGGTGTTGGACAAGTCATAAAAGGGTTAGATATTGCTATGATGAATATGTGCCCTGGAGAAAAACGGAAAGTGATCATTCCTCCATCATTAGCATATGGACAGCAAGGATACGGTAAAAACAAGTTTTAATACTAAAATTTGCCTTTCCTCTGTTTTACCCTTCCAAACATACCATGGTGTAAATGACTGTAAGAATCAGTGCTCTGTTATTTTGGGAGGCACTGAAGGTGACGGCTGCAGCTGTGCAGCCTAGTCCTGCTCATTCCTGGGCAGTTTTAGTAGTCTTCATCAGAGACCCACAGCCAGGCCTTGGTGCTTTGCATTAGAATTCAGTACATGGCACCCAGTGTTTTTTTTCCAAGTAATGCCGTAATACAAAAAATTGACAGCAAAGGAAGAACTTCATGATTCAGATCAGCATTTTCTGCCTTAATCTGTTATATTCTACTCATGTTTAGTTTCTGTTATTTGACTCCTACCTGCTTAGCCTTTTAATGGCATTCTGCGTCTTCCGAGGAAAACAGAATGTAATCCAGTGCATGCTATGGAATTAATCTAAGTAGAAATGTGTTGAAGATACTGCTTACGTTCTGGATAGTTAATGGACAATGTCATCACAGAATGGTAGGGGTTGGGAGGGACCTCCAGAGATCATCTAGTCCAACCTCCCTGCCAGAGCAGGTTCACTTAGGACAGGTTACACAGGAGCGCCTCCAGGCAGGTTTTGAAAGTCTCCAGAGAAAGAGACTCCAACTCCACAACCTCTCTGGACAGCCTGTTCCAGTGCTGTGTCATCCTCCAAGTAAAAAGTTTTTCACATGATGTAATAATAGCAGCAATTGTTCTGATTCAAGTTCGTGATGCTTAAGTGTGCAGTCTACTTTAAAAAAGAGAGTTCCAGTCAGAGTTTATGCAGTGTTTCAGCACTCTGAATTGTAGATAACTTAAATTCAGCTCTCACTTGGGTGTTTTAGATTCTGTGAAAAGGTAGCTCGTGCTCTATACGTGTTTGGTAGTGATACTATGTCAAAATTCATGCACTAGTTCTGTCTTTCATAGAATTCTATTGTAGCCAGTGGAGTTTGCTGGAATAAATTTTTGCCCTTGAGCATAAATTTTAATTGTAATGTAAGTCTCATAACAACATGGAAAAACACACACAAATAAAAGTATGTTCTTTAATACTAGCATTAACTGTTTGTTCTAGGTAGCACTTGAAGAAAGTATTGTTTTCCTACAGCATACCTGTCCTCTATCTCAGCGTGTTCCTGCATGCTGGAGAAGATGCCTGCTTAATCTTGAATTAGAAAAGATGCATGTGGCTTTCTAAATCTTTATATACCTTTCCTTTGTTGGTATGTATATTTGTAAACTATGAGCACTGAATTCTAGTATTGTATCTTCCTTTCATAAGTAGCATATAAACCATGACTTATATTCATACATATTTAGAACTTACACATTTTTAAAGCTTGTAAGATTAAAAGCTTTTGAACTCTGAAATCTGTCATTTTTACTATACATATTGTAGATAAGCAGTGTGAGTAATAGTTTCTTGTTTATAAACAAGTAGGTTCTATAGTTTTTCTTCAGTTTTTGAAGGTCAGGCACAAGCTCAAAATTCTGTGCAAATTCTGTGGTTACATTGTCATGCTCACCACTTTTGGCTATGAATAGAAGCAACTTGCATGTTTACATTTTAATTTTACACTGCATGATTTCTTGATGCTTTTTTGGCTTTACCTTTAGACCTCATTAGTTTGTTACTGTCTCTCTTCAGTTCCTTGGGGTTTTTTTGCCAGATGCTTGATACAGTGGCCTTTGTTTAGAGGCAGTGGTGTTTTCACATCAGATCTCAGAAAAACTTTGACAAAGGAATAATGAAGTGTAACATTGTTAGGTTTTTTTTCTGCAGGGACCAGACAAAACATTCCAGTAGTTTGTGGTTTTGTTCATTTGTGAATCAGATGACTTATGTTCTTTTGCTTCTTTCTGAGATGTATATTTTAAACACTATTTTACATAAAGTCCGTTAATCATACCTATAGTAAGTTGGTAAAACCTGATACTGCGTTTTGGTTTCTTCAGACAGAAAACATGTATGAGCATTGGTCTATTACTGTAATCTTTTAAGTCAGATTGCAGATATTTAATAAAGGCCTGTGTCTTAGAATCAGTCTCTCAGTAAGCCCCATCATATGACAGTATGTGAAGAATTGAGAACTTTAGAAATACTTGTTTTTCATTATAACACAAACCCTGTTCTTAATTTTTAAAAGTACCTGAATTGATATGAACAATATAATTTTGTTTCAGGGAAGCATATTGTTTGCATATCTCTCTTAAAATGATTTATCTAACACAATCTGAACAAGCGTCCTGTATAGCTGTGTGTTTAAGTTCAGAGTTTAATTGGAACACCAGCAGAGTTTTTTGTAATAAAAAGACACTTTGCATTTGAGTTTATCATACGTGTGATCTCTGACCACAGTGTCTGATTTCTTAAGTGCTTTTTTTTTCTTTTATTCATAGCACAGGGCAAGATTCCACCGAATGCAACATTGATCTTTGAGATTGAGCTTTATGCGGTAAATAAGGGACCTCGCAGTGTTGAAGCATTTAATCAAATAGACAAGGACAGTGACAGGAAACTCTCGCAACTTGAGGTAATATGATGGAATAAATAATTTATAAAACTATAGGTATAGTTGCATCAATGTTATCTTTACATGAGCTGCCTCTGCTGCAGTTCATCATGAAAAGCTTCTGTATGCTTACATAAACTACAGTGTTGAAATTTGCTTTGATTAATGCGTTAGTATGTCTCAGACTTGCTGGGAAACTTTAGATGTGTCTGCACTGGAGACACAATAACTTACATATATATATACAGCTCAAGTGTCCTTAAAAATCATTGTTGAGTACTGGTATAAAAGCCACAATGGTTGGACTTTTTTTTTCTGTTCTTTAGATAAGCCAGTATTTGAAAGAAGAATTTGCCAGAGATGGCAAAAAACGTCATCCCACAGCCCATGATGAAATCTTAGCTGATATATTTAAGAAGAATGACCATGATGGAGATGGCTTCATATCAGCAAAGGAATACAATGTCTACCAGCATGACGAACTCTAAGTATTTACAGTCTTTGGCTATTTTCTGGACACTGAATTTTAAATAATACTTTGTCACAGAATTTTTTGGTGGTTTTTTTTTTTTTTTTATAGTGGCATCCTTTTATATCTCTTAAGGTGACTGTAAAAGATCTTATTTTTAACATTCAACTAATAAAATGTGAGATATTTCAAAAGAAAGAAATAAAATTGGAAAACACCATGTTCTATTATTAGTGGTTCCTGTGTCATGGCCCTAATTGCTGAGTAGTCTTTCTTGTTGTGTAAAGTACTGATGAAAAAAATTATTTCTGTCCTATCAAGGATACAAAAATGGTTCCAGTACCTGCTGACATAGTTTGAACATACCTGATGAATACTTCTCAATCCTCTGTAAAATAAAAGGGGGAAACAGATTCCCAGGAAGGTAACTGTTAAACCTGTGCAGGCTCTGTCCTGGTTCGGACAGGACAGGGTTACTTTGGTGCAGCTATTCGATACCATGATGATGTCCTGCCCTGGAGGCTGGTTCCGGTTCCTGGGGGGACCGTAAGCCAGCCCGGGCAGTTCGGGTTCGGCGTTTCAGTGCACACGTGTGTTTGGTTTGTCTCTTTATCTCCAGTATAGCCTTTTTTTGTGTATTACTTCTTTCTTAATATTGTTGCTGCAACAGCTTCTTACATGTTTTTATATTAAACCTTCCTTATCTCAACTCAAAAGGGCATTTTAACCCTTTTTTTTTCTTTCCCTGTCTGCGGCCCGCAGCAGGGGGGAGGGGGCAGGGAGCAGCGGCGCCGGCCACGCGGGCAGCTACTGCAGAGCTCCCGCTGCGGCTTTACTAAACCAGCACAGGCTCCTAGGCTAGCATCTTGAGGAATTGCTGTCGGGAGCAAATTTAACTATAAAAGGCCTTAAAATAGAGCATCACTTAAGGAATGTCAACATTAAAACACATGTTTTTAAAGCAACTTATAATAATCTCCTTGACATAGTATTAACATGAATAATTTTGTGTTTATGAAAAAGCAGTATTTTACATGGGTTTTTAAACTTTGACTTAGTGAAATTATTAAGCTATTCAGCAACACCAAGTTAAACATCTGTACTTATTTGCCTGGATGAGGTGGAAGATGATGGGAGATAACTGTGTAAGAGTAAGTAATTATTTGGGCTTCCTTCTGGTTTCCCTCACTGGAAGAATGCAAAGAAGTTGCAATAGTTAATAAACAGTAATTCAGGCTAGTTAACTGTTCTGCTTATGCAGTTGTCATCATAATACTTGTGTAACATGCTTTTCTCACGTGAAAAGCAATGGCTGTGTACATTTCAACATGTAATAATCTGATATACACAGTGAAAGTGGCAGCACAAGTAAAAAAACCTCTATACATCGGTTATCCTTAAAATCATTCTAAAAGGTAGAAAGACATTTTTAAATCGTTTTCCCAGTTTAAAATAGCATGGGGAGAGCTTCAACAGTACATTAACCGACAGCACTCCCAGTCCCAGTATTGGACAGAGTTCTGTAGTGCCCTCTGGTGCTCATGTTCTCCACCACACATACTTAATTTTCTGTGGTTGAGATCTACCAGCTGAAGATCTCCACCCAATAATTCTTGTTTGTTTGCCTAATCTTCCAAAACATTTTCTGCTAAGTGATTTTTTTCTGAACACATAAAAGGAAGTCAAGAGCAGCTGTGACCTAAAATCCAAATGCAGAAGATAGACTGGCTGGTTCTTTTTGGTAATCTAAACAAACTGTTGATGTATGGTAATGGCATCCTCATATGAAATGCCTACCCCTCGTTTTAGATGTTCCCTTTTGTAAGTGAAACATTAGACTGAGCTAAGTTTTACCATGTTTTTTAATCTGATGCTTCAATTAAACATTCATGAGAACACTAAATTATTAACAAATACTCTCATTTTACCATCACATGCCTGTGTGAATAAAGGCAACATTTTGGGGTTTAAGAAGTTTGTGTAAACAACTTTAAGTTTCAGCACATATTTGACATTATGAAAACACAGATTAAAAGTACATTTTTCATTAGCATGATCATGAAAAGAGAAGGCTGAAGAAAAGTAGTGTCAGGGAATGCATGAGGGCATTTTCAAGTACAAGGTCATTGACTGTGAAGCAAATAATTTGAAGATAAGAGTGAAATAAAATGTTTTGCACTTTCACTATTTTGCATATCAACAACTTGAGTCATTTACTAGTTCTGAAAAGTTTGTGGCACAGTTATGCCCATGTCTGCAACAACAGGCACTTACCTGGCTCAGTTACTTTACTCTCTTATGCCAGAGGTCAAAACAGGGCACAGCATGCAGTCGTACGTACTTTTGTCCGTTATAAGAGCACTCTAGGCATCCATAGACTGTCTCCCGTTTAGAACTTCCCATTCCACAAAGGACACAGGGACCTTTAGGGATGTGGTTATTCAGTAAATTAATTCGGATATGAGACCCGTCTCTGAGATAGCTTGTAGAGAGTTCAGTCATGCTCGCAGCTTTTTCATAATAATCTGTAAAAAGGTCCTCTAAGTAAGCATCAGAGTTAGCAATGCTGTCCACTACTCTTTTATCTGCAAAAGAACGCACAAAAAAAGAAGCAGCAATGATTTGTCATTACATTATGAACTGTTTACAAAGCAATGTGTCAATCTAATTATGGAAATAACCACTGATTAGTGAAAACATTCTAAACATGCCACATTGTCAATTACTTCCCATCAAAAGCCCTGTGCAATGAAACTTTAATTTCACAAAAGACACTGACAGAAGCCAGAAATTTTTTGTATATGACCTATATCATATTTTTAGAAATGCACCTAAAAGAGGCGTGAGGCAAGCTTTTAAAAAATTAGCGACAAATCACAGCTGTGTGCTTTCCTATTTAACCATTTTTATTTTTGCATTTCTGGTTTTATTTTCTAATAATTGTAAATTCACCCTTTTTTTTCCTAGTATTTGCAAAAAACCCAACAATACTTTAAAGGTTTAGAAAATTTGGAAGGCTCCATGTTGACCTTCTAACAGACTTGTGAGTATGCAAACACCTCAGGAAGAAAACCCTTTTGGAACCACCTACCTTTTTCTTCAGGGCCTGATTAGTTTAGATTGGCTGACAAACTTTTAAGCATCTACAGCTACTCAGACATATCACACCTACTGACAATTTATTCCCCTAGTGTGGACTGGAGCAGCACTGAAGGCTTGGTTCATAAGACCAAGGTCCATCAAGAACAGGATTCAACGGAGCAAGGACACCTATATATATTAGAAGGATGTGTTTACTGTTCAACATTTATTTTCACACTCAGATTCACAGATTTCCAAAATACTTAGACCAAAGAGCGTTAAAAGTATAGAATCTTGTTCTGAAGAAAACATAGCTCCATACAGTAATACTCAGTTTTGTTGGATGTTGTGTTCATATCAGAATGCTAAAAGAGAACTAGGATGCCTGTGTCCCTGCTGTGTGAACATACAGCTTAAATAGTACATTCAAATATTTAAATCAATATTGTTTGATAAAGAGTTTGACCTGAAATAATATTTATACAGTATCACTTGTATTGCATAATGCTAGTTGTAAATGACAGGCATATGAAATGCACTAAATGTTAACTGAAGTTAGTTGTATACTGACAATAATCCATACCAATTTATCATCAGCCATAAATGTTTATTTTAAGAGCTTTAGAGTTTTAATGAACAGCAATACCATAAATTTGTTATTTGTGTAAAAGTCAGATTCTCAAATATAAATTTTAAGAACTTTACAACCATTTCAATACACAAGAAATTTAAAAAAGTACATTTTCCATCAGAATTTTCTTCTTTAAACATTCATCTTGCACACAAATTAAGGAAACAAAAACACATTCTTCATGCATTATCTAAGACATTGGGATATAAATATCAAAAGTCATACTTCGATGAAAGAGATTACTTTTTAACATCCTTAATTTGGTCAGTGAAGATGATCCGGATTTCTCTTTTTCAAATCCTCCTTTTGAAATTGGAGTCACACAGAGTTCTGTAAAAAAATAAAAATAATTTTTTAGGAGGAAGCAATAATAGCACAACAGAGCGAATATGTTTTCTGATCTCTAAAGTTAAGAGTGATTAAATTCAGCTTTGCTATTGTCTTTAATGGCTAGTACCACTTCTTAATACAAGCCTGCACATGGTAATAGCCCACAGAGTAAAATGACACAGATTCAACAGGAATTTTAAAATGTTGGTGGCTTTCAACATACATCATCGGAGTTTGTTTTGGATTTTACACAATTTACAGCCACATTAAGGGCCTAAGTCAAAATCCTATAAATGGATGTCCCACTTCTGAAGGAGAAACAAGCAAGACTGTGAGTTTTGTAGTTATCTCTTCCAAGACCAAGTCAACTACTAAAACTTTTTTTTTTTTAATAACAGTATCACCTAAGTGTTTATCCATAACTTGAAAGAAAATGTTTAAAGTGAAATAAAAGGATAATCAATTCCAAGGAACTGAAAAAACACATTTTAAACTTTCTCAATTGAGAATCCTCTTTAATTATGCAAATACAAATAGCAGCTTCATTGATTGTTTCACTGATAATGACTTCAGCAAGAACATTGTGCATGTACTTACCATTGTATAAAGGTAAAATAAAAACACTTCCAAAATTGAAATTAATGTTGAGCATTATAGACATAAATATAAAGAACTACCTTACTGTATTATCTCTTTTAATCCAGTCATTATGCCTGGTTTGGAGTATATTTAAGTTTTTACAGACAGTTAAAGATACCTCACAGTTCAGTAAGAAGGTGTTTTACAATGCAGAGTTCCTGTCATGGAAGATTTTCGTCAAGGGGTACAGAGCTATTTTCAACTTCTAAAATATAGTGCTGTACAGATCTGCAGAGAGAGAGATTACCTCCCTAACCAGCTTTTTTCTTTCACTTTTTTCAGAAAGCCACAATCCTATAGAGAGCCAAGCAATTCCTGAAACACTTCAGACTCTCACAGCGATTCCTGTGTACATGTGAATCTTGGTGGTTAAAACTTTAGTATTACTCTAGTCAGTAGGGAGTTTTGCATTTGATACTACCAAGTACTAGATCAAATCCTAAAACTGACTTTCCGGCTTATTACAAAGAATATCCATAATGTTGATAAAGTTATAGGTTACACTTAATTAGCGCAAATAATGTAAATAAATAAGCACCATCCTTTCCCAAAGGGAGAACTTACAGGAGCTATGCAATTAAGATTTTTAGTAGTTTTCAGTAACTGTGGTTATTTCTACCTAAATATCTTCATGTATTTCTATGTGGTAATGATGTATCAGACTGAAATTAAACCCCCATGTTATCTTAGTTCAGAAATTCTGCACACTTCCTTCTTTACTTGGGTCTTTTTACTTGCAAAACTGAAAAGATGGTCTCATAAGCCTTTTCCTTACAGGCTAGAAATACAAGGAAGTGGTTTTTTGTTCCATGCAACTGTGGGATTAAAACAAACAAACAAACTTAACTTCTAAAAAATTTTTCCACAACAAGACTATTTTCTAGTACCTGCCTTGTTTAACTTTTCAAGAATTGTTTCCCTTAGGAAGTCAGACTACTTGTATGCATAAAATGAAGATATACCATTGTATGGGACTGGGGCTTATGTATATCAAGAGCAAGAAAAGCTTTAAAAACTCAGACAATTATAAATAATAGCCATAATGACAATAATGCCCATGACTTACCAAAATTACCATCCAAATGAATATAAAGTTCAAATACACTAAAAGCAATAGTTGTATGTGCAGGAAAAACAATGGCTTTGTCCCGCCCTTTATAATTCTGATCTTCAATAATGTGAAACTATAATTTAGAAAAGCATCAAAAGAAAAAAAGTTACAAAATGAAATGAAAAAACCAGATAAAATAATATCTTAACTGTGTGTATTGAAAATTATAATGCCAGGAGGAAGCTTTGAAACTGAAAATCAAATTTCACAACTAAAGAATTTTATATTAGCAACTTTGCATTTTAATAAAGTTTGATACTGAAATAGTAAATTAACTTGCCTCTCTCATTGAAAATGATGTGGGTGATTTATGAGTACTAGTAAAGGGCAAACCTTAGAAGATTTGTAGGTTCAATTATTCAAACACACAGAAGAGAGAAAGGGAGAGGGAGGAAGAACATAACACAGGGCATAAAATGCCGACTCTTTAAATAACAGCCTGAAGTTCAAACGTATTATACGAGATGAATATATTAATGAAAGATAGGTTATAAGTTTATTGGAGATTCAAACTAGGAAGTAGTCAATTCCACATTTTTGGTGAGGCTTCACACCCAAAGCAATGGCTTGTTTTCTAGCCATACTTTCATGCATTTCCCATCCCTCAGTCACGTAAGCAATACTAACAAAGACCAACTTTTAGTTTAGTTTTCATCAGAGCAATAATATTGATTTACTTCAGAATTTTTTCTGAACTTACATCACTAAGATTACAATTAAACCCAACCATAACTTTTATAAAACTGAACTTTTTATATTTGTTCATTCATGTTACTGAAATTTGTCAAACATATTTACCCTCATCGTCTCTCCACGCATTCCAGTATGGACAGTTAAGGAGCACTGCCTTGTAGTTCTAATACTTTCCATGACCACACACAAAATTTCCATCCTACTTTTTCTTGACTGATGGACTAGACAATGATCAAAGTTTATTTTTCTAAAATCAAGGGAGGCAGGAAGGAAATTCAGAAATCATTAGCAATTTACAAAGCACCTAATAGAATTAGTAACTTTAAATCAGTAAATGCATAACCTTAACTTCTGATTCATAGCAGCAAAACAACTGTTTTAGGAGGTCGCTGGAAATTTAATACTGATTTTCAGTGTTTGGGAACAGAAACACTAAAAAATTCAAAGCAAGCTGGTAATGTACAAATGTTAGAGAGGATATATGAGACATCCTGGAAAATTACAAGTCGGTCCATTTGACATTGTTCTTAGTGACAGTGAGGAACTGTCAACACACTATAATT
>JAVSBS010024552.1:82137-92511 GCA_033124195.1 Coracias cyanogaster | reverse complement strand
TGCAAGCTAGAGCACAGGAAGCTCCACCTCAACATGAGGAGGAACTTTTTTACTGTGATGGTTACAGAGCACTGGAACAGGCTCCCCAGACAGGTCTTGGAGTCTCCTCTGGAGACTTTCAAGACCTGTCTGGATGCACTCCTGTGTAACCTGCCCTAGATTCTGTGGTCCTGCTCTGGCAGGGGGGTTGGACTTGGTGATCTCCAGAGGTCCCTTCCAACCCCTAACATTCTATGATTCTATTATGCTCTCAATTTGGTAAAGCAGTAAAAAAATGTAGTCACTTCATGTGTATCTGAAGCTTAACTGGTTCCTTAGGGAAACCTTTCTGGGCAGTAGAATAAATAGACTGTATAAAACTTAAGAGGACTGAGAAATTCAAGGAGTCAACTCATCAGAAGCCTAGTCCTAAAATGTTTTAAGTTCCCCACATTTAATGTATGGTTTACTTCTTCTGGAGCCAGATCCTTGTGAATATTCCACTACTTTCTGTAGTCTCAGGAGAAAGTTTTAATAAGAAGCTTCTAGAGGTAAGTATTTTAATGGACTTCTATGTTTTATTTGTATGGCACTTTTGTGTGTGAACTGTTTCTCCAATTAGAATGGATTAAAAAAAAAATAATTTAAGAGGTGCAGGGAACACAGTTGTCCGTTATTACACAGATACCTAAAACATGCCATTAGGCCTGTTCTGAACTATTTTCAAGGTCACTTTTAACAGTCCATTTGGAAGACAAATGCAGACTCTATGTTTCCTATATAATACTTCTCAGGTTTACAGCTCAAGCAAGCTCTGCTGGAACCTCTGCTGGAATACTCTGCCACAGAATAAACTTTGATAATACATATTCATAGTCCATGCTACAGTACACATAAAAGGAAGATCTCCTGCCAGGAGGTGCTGTATTGTAGCATGACACTTGTCCAGCAATCAAAGTATTAAAAGCTGCACTGTACTGTAAGCTTTACATTAATGAAAGGCTATGAGATGTGGAGATCAATTGGCTTTGCTATGGCTTTCAGTTGACATCATTCCCCTTTCACCTTTGTAAGGGGAACATCTGTCAACTTGATGAAAAGGGAATGTGTTGCACAGTTGGCTCCTTTGTACCACTTCACTGCCTTCTCACTAGAGTCATGTTAATGATAAAAAGGAAACACAAAAGATATTAAGGAGCATACGTTCTGCCTCTTCCACAAGACTTACCTTTTAGGTTTCAGACCTTTGTTCACAGATGTGCAGACAAACTTGTATTTCGTGTGTCCATCTTTAAATAATATGATATTAAATTACTATCAATGGCTAAAGTTTATAAAATATCTTAGCTTTTGCTTCTTTGTATTGCCCTAATATTATTGGCAGTAATTTTAATGAGCAGATGGATGTGTTAGCTGTGAAGCATTTACTAGTAAGAAATGCAAAAGTAGTACTCCAGGGAAAGATTTGCTGAGATAGTATGTTTGCATTTAAACTTGTTACCTATGAGAAGTGGGCACATCTTTTAGCCAAAAGTAGTCATTTGCTACATAAACATCACTGCATACAATGAAGCTACTTTCATCATAGAATCATTAAGGTTGGAAAAGACCTCTAAGATCAAGTCCAACTGTCAACCCAACACTACCATGACCACTAGACCATGTCCATACCTCCACATTTTTTGAACACTTCCAGGGATGATGACTCCACCACTTCCCTGGGCAGCCTGTTCCAATGCTTAATCACCCTTTCAGTAAAGAAATTTTTCCTAATATCCAATCTAAACCTCCCCTGACACAACCTGAGGCCGTTTTCTCTCATCTCTAGTTACTTGTGAGAAGAGACCAACACCCATCTCTCTACAACCTCCTTTCGAGTAGTTGTAGAGAGCAATGATGTCTCCCCTCAGCCTTCTCTTCTCTAGACTAAACAGTCCCAGTTCCCTCAGTCGCTCCTCATAAGACACACTCTCCAGACCCCTCACCACAGCTTGGTCGCCCTCCTCTGGACCTGCTCCAGCACCCCCATGTCTCTCTTATATAGCAGCACCCAAAACTGAAGACAGTATTGGGGGTGCAGCCTTGCCAGCACCAAGTATAAGGGCATGATCACTTCTCTGCTCCTGCTGTACACACAATTTCTGATACAGGCCAGGATGCTGGTGGCCTTCTTGGCCACCTGGGCACACTGCTGGCTCATGTTCAGCTGGCCGTCCACCAGCACACCCAGAATCTTTTCTGCCAGACAGCTTTCCAGCCATGCTTCCCCAGGCCTGTAGCTTTGCCAGTTGTTGTTGCAAGCAAAGTACAGGACCCAGCACTTGGCCTTGTTAAACCTCATGCAATTACCCTTGGCCCATCGATCCGGCCTGTCTAGATCCCTCTGCAGGTCCTTCCTACCCTTGAGCAGTTATTAGCTTATGAAGACAAATCTGCAAGCAAATAAACAAGCCAGTGTGACCAAAAGTAGGTTTAATGCTGCCTTTCCTTTGGAGGATGCAGTCTGAATGGCCAAATCCTTTTATCCAGCATCTGTGCATGGGTGTGTTTGTGTTAAGAGGACAGCTCTGTGGGCTTGCGCATCCACCTGTATGAGGATACAGAACTGTAGCTGCTGCTGCTGCCACAATAGTTCCTTCAGTAGTAGACATGCTATGTTCCTTACTTCTCCTTATGTCTTAATCTGAGCAGCATGCTGGAACCAGATTTATTTTGGCATTGCCACTAGCAGTTCTGTAATACTGGCAATTAATCTCAGTCTGTGAAACCTGCTGTATGTGGCTGTGGCAATATATGGCATTCTTGAGTAGGATACTGCAAGAAGTAGCCAATATTATAAAGTCCTCCTAGATCTTTGGATACAGAGTATTTATAAACAGACAAAATGGAGGTGTTTGTAAGGCATGCAAGAATTGAGTATCTTCTTTTACAATCACCTCTATGCTTATTCAGGCTGTTCCTTTTCATGCTATGATAATACTTCCTCATCTAGTTTCCTTTTTTTTTTTTCCCACATGTGTAGATATAAAAAAAAGAAGATAGTTGAGCAGTTCTCAGACACTAAGCATTTTAATAGACAGATGACATAAATTCTTGTGACCAAACATAAAAAGCAGCCTGACTAATACTGTTGTACTAGCTTGGCTCATCAGCATTTAAGTGAAATCAGCTCTTTAACTAGAATTGAAGAATGGATGTGCCCTTGTGCTATATCATCTCAATTTGACTGCCAGGTCTTAAAAAATAACTTGAAGAGGAACTTAAAATATAACCTACATCATAAATTTTAACAGTTAAAAAAAAGTAATTCAACATCCTTAACAGAACTTGTAGTCCACTTACAGTTCAACAAGTGTAACCTTTTGGAAATGTTTAATTATACCTTTTTCCTCCACGGATCTGTCAAGAAACCTGCTCAAGAAACCTTGGGTAGTCATGAAATTTGAGCTAGCAATTAGTTTCATTTCTTTGCTGGAGGAAATACAGCCAGACAGTTATCAGTGAGAAAAGCAATTACATACTTGATTTTATTTGTGATCTAACCACAGGTAAAAAAATGTTTTCACACCATATTCATGCTTGTAACAAGTGTTTCTGCATACTTTATTATCTGTTCTGAATTCTTTTTAAATTTACTATTCTTAATACATGCTTGGGATATAGATATGGAATACACAACCTAGCCTGTCTTTTAGCTACTCTGCCTAATAGTCACATCTTAGACATAGCTTTCAGAAATAAAAAGCACAGTCTAAATATAAAACATTGTTTACTAACCTTGAGTAAAATTAGACTCACCACTTAGTCAAAGTAAATTATACAGTACCTCCCCAGCTAGTCCACAGTACCTCATTAGTTTTGAAAGATATTTCAGCTTAGTTCCTTTTAATCTGATTTAGTAATGATTACTACTGGAAAAATAATTTTGCATATTCAGGTGCAGGAACAGTCAATATTGCATACTTGTGGTTTTTAACATCTAGACCAACTTAAATATTTAATAAGCTAATAAGGACTTAGAGAACCATGTGGCTTGATGCATTGGCTAGGCAAAAATACTGTGTAACATCACAATCAGAACAGATTTTTGTACTGGCAGTGAAACTTGGAACAGCTTTCTGTGGGCAACTCCTTTAGCTGAGTCAGGACGAAATCTTGTCAACAGCTTCCCACACTGTCTCACTTCACCACACCACAGCGCCTACATGTTTGTGGTTAAGAAGTATCATCTGTCTCTTGGTTAGATTAAATTTAAATATAAAATTTACTTCCATGCTTAAGTAATAGTTTTTATTCTAAATTAGATGTCAGATTGGTAGTGCTGCCTCATAGGCCTCTTGCACGCAATTCCCAAACGTTTGTTGTTGGTTTTTTTTTCCATCGATGAATGACATATCCTTTTCACACTTCACTTATGCACAGTAATTTTGCTTAGCAACAGTCATAAAAAAGTGTTAGATTTTTTTTCAAAGCATTCAGGGGCATAGTACAGATCCCAACTACAGAAATGTGAAACCAGGACTGAATTTCGCTCGTAGAATTGTTTAAGAGGGAATAAGTTCCCAGTGTACAGCCTAGCCGAGAGCATCAGTTTGGACGAGATCAGATGTGTACTCTGAAAAAAGAAAGCAAGCACTGCCATTCATCAAGAAAGCGTTCCCCCTTCTTTTGCTGTTGCATCCATTCAGGCAGTATTCCAGACTGTTTGAACACTTGTTCTTTTTACAATGCCAAGAAAGAACAAAAACCTTAATTTCTCCTCCCAACCAAATTCTTGTTTTCTATTATGCTCTCATTTTAAATAAAATGTAATTGATTTAAGGGCTGAACAACTGACAAGAACACATAATGGAAAAATCCCACATATTGTTATTTTTCCAAGATGCCAGAAGGGGTGGGTGTCAAGTAAGTTGCGGTTTGGGTTTTTTTTCTGTCATTTCCACACCTCTTTTTTCAGTTCTATGAGAGGACATCAGGAACCATTTTCCCTACGCACTCTCACAAAACTTGAGAAACATACTGCAATCTCCCTTTAATCATAAAGAGCAAACTGAAGTGGAAAAAAAAAAAAAGGCAAAAGGCTCTTACCAGCTGTAGCATGAAGATAAAACTGGGAACTGCAAAAAAGAAAATTATCTTCTTTGAGACTGCAGTTGGTAACTCCTGTCAGATTTAAAGGAACTACACGGAGAATCACATGCAGTGGAAAAAGTTTAGAAATGAACAGGATGTAAGAAGCAGCTGTTTCAGCAATATTGCTGCCACTATCACCCACTTCTCCAAAAATCCATCTGTACAATATGTATTAACAATTTTACAATTAAAAATCAATTCACTTAACAAGTTACAGTTCCTTCAAGAATATTCTAAAGTGTTTCTTATGTTAATAAATCAGAACACAAATGACAGCAGTTTAAACAGTGTACATAGAGATTTATTAGAACAAGCACTAATAGCAGCAGTGTACAGAGTGATGGAGACAATGTACTGTATGCACTGAACAATAGTAATTATACAATTGCACTTCTTCAGAGATCTATTAGAAAATGATTTTCAGTAAACAGTTTCCCAAATCTAGCATTGTTTGGATTTGCCTCTGAGGAAAAAAATACAAAAAATATGCTTTTTTTTTTTTTTGGTAAGGCATTAGCAACATTCATTGGCAGGCTAAAGAAGTCATTTGTACATGCATTATCCAATTACATTGCAACAGGTAAAAGAGCATCATGTTTCCTCAAAAACTAGAACTGTGTGTGTGGGTTTTGGACATAATATCCTGGTAAATCCGGCTCAGCATGAAGGAAACAGATGACATCTTTTGTTACATTTTAGAGCACAACATAAACTATAGCATAGCCAAGTTCACCTTTATTTCCTACCAAAAACTATATGACCTCCCCCATTTGGAGCTGGTATTATGAGTATTGTGCATACCACATACATCACTGGAATAAAGTCTTAATAAAATTAATTTCTTTTGTTTACTATTCCCCCCCACTACCACCTCCTTGAATCATGTGGCCAAAAGATGCTTGATTGCAATCAACATTAAGTACTGTATGAGCTTCATTTTTATTGCATGCGAGGTAGTCAGTGTGAGGCCTCACCTGCATTCTGGATTACTACAAGAGTATGTTTAAAGCCAACTCATGAGTGTAAAGACACAGAATATGTGTTTCAGATGGGTTATATCAGAACTTAAAACTGTTTTTTTACTGCTCCTTCCTGGCTAGGTTCAATCTCTGAAGTAGCCAGAGAACTTGATATACCAGAAAAAGCAATCCTATTCATGTGCTAAAGCCTAGAAGGAGATAAGGGAGGCACTTTCTCACATTCACACTTTTCTAGGATGGGATTAAGAGCATGCTCTTAGTTAGCCACCCTCTGCTTCGCAGATCAAAAAGATTAATCTCCTTTTTTGATAGGTATACAGTACTAGCAACCCCCACTCTGGCCTGGAACCGTCCTGGGGAAAGTACAGGGAAATAGGGATAGGAACTGCAAATATTCTTAGAATTAAGCTTGCCAGAGTGAGACATAATATGATGAATTGTCTTTGATTTAATCTCCTGTTCTTTCTTCTAAATGCCATACATAGTTGAGCTTTGCAGATGGATGAAGTTAACTGGGTTTTAAATACTATAAACCCAAGAATAAGGTCCCAAAATGAAAGAGTCAAAGGAAAATCAAATATATTGCTCTGACTGGCAAGCAGTCAAACCAGCTGTATTTCACACATTTATCTTCCACAAGAAACAGGACGCGTTCACAATTAAGTGCAACTAGTTGAATACCTAGGCTTGACTGTACGTTAGGCCTGCAGCTGAAATAAGATTTGGGCAGCTAGATCATCCATTCACCTGGAGGTTCACTGAGTTCAGTGGAGTACCAACAGCAGCTCAGCCTCATCTGCATAGGTGTTTATTTGATTAAGCATGTAGGAATTAAAAATCAAGTACTATAAAGCCTGGTGTAACCAGGCACATTGTTTTGATTTCTTAGGAGTGTCATTGTTGAGCCTTTTTCTTTGAACTTCAGTATCTACATCTTTTAAACTGAATTCAATGAGACTCTTTGCAATATTTATGCTAAGTATGTGTTGATGCCTGTGCAAGATCAGAGTGCAAGCAGAAAAAGCTGAAAAAAAATCTGAGATGTGCATTGCTGATTAACTTGCATGTGAAATAAAAGTTTATATATTTGGAATATACAAATTATATCCTACCTATGTAATTCCTCTGCTGTTGATGCTTAGTAACTGTAAGCAATGGAATTGTTTTTACAGGCAAAACTACAGTCAGTATGTGGAGCCAGAATTAGTAAGATGTAAAGAAGAAACATCCTGAAAGAAATCCCAAACTTCTGAATAGTCAAGCACAAATGAATACATCTGCAGGAAAAGCAATCAAGGTCAGTGAAGATTATTTTTTTAAATGTTAAATTACTGAATACACTATAAAGGACTAAACTTGCATTTTAAAACACTGCTATACTTATACATAGTAGCTTTTACAGTTTTCAAAACAAATATTTGCAAATCAATTTTCTATTGAGTTATTTAGAAATTATGGTCCTGACTTTTTTCCAGTATCCTTTTCCTCTTCATCTCATTATAGAGTCCACAGTGAACTTCTGAGCATAAAATTAGGGGCACTGCAAGTGAGGCTTAACATTACAGTGCTCAAAAATAATGTCTTCTGCAACATTTAGGCAGCTGGGTACATAAATGCTTCTTATTTTCTTTCTCTTAAGTAGCAGTTTTCTATTGCTTTCAAACAACAGAAAAAAATTTGACTCGTGCACCTAGGAACACAGATCCTTTCTCAGTACAGTCTGTTATTTCCCTCTAAAACAGGCACACTAACCAGCACTCAAAAGTAGGACTAGCTCTATATGTTAGGCTTCTAGAAAGCAACTACTTGCCTTTAAAATTCATCATCTTATGTCTTTCTAGCTAACACAATAGCATAATCACAGTGGAAAGATTCTGAGGACCTCTTTTTACAAGTATGCTACACAAAGAATTGTACAAGAAATCAGTAGATTTAGGATGTTTTTGCAGAATAAGCACAGAGACGTGGGCACTCAGAATGCTCTTCTAGCGATTTAGGCTTTGATATTTTTGGCCTGCTAAAGAATTGGTGCAGGGTTGTGTCCCACCTGAAATTAAAGGCTGTTAAAAGCAAAGAAGCTCAGTAAGGCAGTGTAAAATTGACACCTAATCTAAACCGTGCTTTCCTAATGGCATTCTCAGAGTCTCAGCAAGGTATAAATACTAAAATTCACTAAATTTCATACATGTGCGTATGGGATCTAATCTCACCAAAAAACTGTGACATTATTCCCAATCCATATTAACTTTGTGCAAAAATGAGACAAAATATGGACCTCTTTGCTCTTGAAATACTGAGAAATCATAATTCACCAAACAATTATACAAAGGAAAGTAGATAAAGACCCAAAGAACAGTCTTGCTACTGCTTACAACAAAGAAAATGTATCTAACATCCTAATATAGAACTACCATAATGATCTCTCTGGATACCACAGTAGCTTAATTTTATGATGGCTTTTAACATACTAAATAAAGTATCCACTTCAGACAATCTAGCAGTAACAGATAAATAAGAAGTTTGCTACACATTTTGGTGAAGGAAAAGAGTTCAGACATCAGGTGCTAGCAGCATGATTTCTTACTTATTTTATAATAAATAACACAGACACAAATCAACATAGATCCGGAA
Source organism: Coracias cyanogaster (assembly GCA_033124195.1). NCBI lineage: Eukaryota > Metazoa > Chordata > Aves > Coraciiformes > Coraciidae > Coracias > Coracias cyanogaster. Next base: position 83,788 of record JAVSBS010024552.1, on the reverse strand, counting down.
AAGCCCACTGGTATTTCTTTTTGGTCCAACTATGAAATTTTACTGAGTAAGCACTATTGGTCCACCCCGCTCTGAGAGCTGGAGATTTAGCAAGATCTGAGCATTAAGTGCAAGACAGAGGCACCACTCTTCATGTGGGTGGAGTTCCAAACACTGCTTCATTTTAAAAACTCCAACTTCACATGTAATTAATGCTTAGTGAGAAATTAATGTTTGAAAATAATTAGTTTAGAAAGAGTTATAAAGGAACAAGAATAGTGATTTCACTAATAAGAGCAAAAGCTTAACTAAGGTAGAAGTTGCCATCTTTGCATTTATGCTTGCATAAGTTCACTCAGCATTTATTTGTCAGCTCATAGAAACAGCTGAAAATAAAGATTATTGTGATCTAAATTTGTTACACTATATTTCAACCACTAAAGAATAACAGCAACTTATTTCAAGAATGAAATAGACCTTATAGAATAGAACAATAATATTCAATGTTGACTTCAAGATAGGTGACAAAGCAAGTTTAATATATTTATGTATAACTTTGTTACCGGTGATCCAATCTCAAGATATTTTACAGAATACTAAGCAAATACAAAGATAGCTGAAGATCTCATCTGTATTTCTTTAACACAGGTAAAGAAGCTATCCAGGTTTTCCTTTGCCTGGAAAACACTGAGGTTTAACCTTTTATTAATCTTGTTAATGTTACTGTAATATTCCTTGTTCAGGTGAATTTGAGAAAGGAAGAGAGAGAGCACTCAGCACAGGACTACTAGAAAAGAAATGTCAGTTTTCAATCCCAACTCTAACATTGATTTTCCTCAGTGGACCTGACAAATCAACTCCTGGGCCACAAGTGTAATAATAAGTGTAATGTAACTTCAGAAAGAGATGTTGCATGTGTAGCTACACTGACTGGCACAAGGAGTGAGTACTGCAGTGAGGAAGAACAGCTCTGGTTGAATATTTATCACTGTGTGTGCTGCTATTGTATAGAACTTACACCTTTTGATGCTCAAGGCATAAAAGAGAAGTTACTTCTGACTTTTTGAAGGAATTTCCTTACCTCTTCTCTTTTTGTATCTGTAATGTTCTGGGCCACCAACATTATATATTAGCATGAGATATTCCTGTTTCATTAATTCAGACCATAAATGTAGCAGTCAATATAGAAATGTTTTAGTATTTCATAGGGGACAACATCTCGATCATTGCTCCAGGAGTACAAGTAGCTTTACAATACTTCAAGGAATTATTCATAGGTCAAGACAGAATATACTACACACTGCTGATTACATATTCCAACTGTATGGTTTCCTTATTAATACAATACATAACCCTCTTTGTCCACATTACTAATACACCTTCAGCCAAATGCTGGCTACAGTCATTTTTATTTACAAAAGGAATAAAACCTTCCCTTCACCTTCAGAATTAATCCTGAGCAAATGTCACCAACCTTTCCTTTTTTTCACACTGTCATGGATCAATGGAAAGAAAAATGCTATTAAGATAACCTGCCTGACACAGGTTCAGCAGCTCTGCTGACATTTTCTTCCCCTAACTTAGAGAAGTTAGAAAACTTTATCTTTTGTTATAGCTGGGCCACTGACAGAGCTGTTGTGACTAGTTTCACTGGTCTTCATTGTAGTGTCTC